>VZSE01009823.1:2090692-2213782 GCA_013398275.1 Promerops cafer | reverse complement strand
TATATATATATATATATGCGCAGGTGCTGACTTTTCACATTCATCTTTCTTAGCTGCCCCGAAAATCAAGACTGGTGATCAAAACCTTGTGGTTGATGTTGGGAAACCTTTAACTATGACTGTCCCATATGATGCCTACCCAAGAGCAGAAGCTGAGTGGTTGAAAGCAGGGGAAAGTCTGCCCACAACAACCGTTGATACAACGACTGACTGCACTACCTTCAAAATTTATGAAGCAAAGAAATCAGATAAGGGAAGGTACAAGGTTGTGCTTCGAAACAAACATGGCCAGGCAGAAGCATTCATCAATGTAGAGGTCATTGGTAAGTACTCATATTATTAAAACCTTGCTTACCATTATTTCACAGAGTAAAAAGCCTTTATTGAGGGGAAAGCCCTCTGCTTCCCCTCATGGGAAAGCTGTAGATCATATTGAGGTCTCCCCTCAGACTCCTCTTCTCTAGCCAGAGGGAAAAAAATAGATGCAATGCCCTAAAGTATTGTCATCTCTTTAACAGATGTTCCAGGTCCAGTTAGAAACTTGGAAGTCACTGAAACTTATGATGGTGAAGTTGGTCTCGCATGGCAAGAACCAGAGAGTGATGGTGGAAGTAAAATCATAGGCTACGTCGTTGAAAGACGTGATATCAAACGTAAGACCTGGATTGTGGTCACAGATCGTGCTGAAAATTGTGAATACACTGTTACTGGACTTCAGAAAGGAGGAGTTGAGTACCTCTTCCGTGTTAGTGCACGCAACAGAGTGGGCACTGGTGAGCCAGTGGAAACAGACACACCTGTGGAAGCTAAGAGCAAATTTGGTGAGCAAAGATTACAAAAAACAAAGTGTTTGAATGCTGTGTAAAAAAAGCAGTACAAATTCTAACAATAGCTATAACCTACATACCTTCTTTTTCCTTTTTCCTCCTAAAATAAAATGCAGATGTTCCCGGTCCTCCTCAAAATGTAGAAGTTACTGATGTGAACAGGTTTGGAGCCACGCTTAGCTGGGAACCACCTGAGGATGATGGAGGATCCCCGATTACTGGCTACGTTATTGAACTGCGTAACAGAGCTACCATCAGATGGGAGCCAACTATGACCACAGGACCTGATGAACTGTCAGCTGTCCTGACTGATGTTGTGGAAAATGAGGAATATTTCTTCAGAGTAAGAGCTCAAAACATGGTTGGAGTTGGCAAACCAAGTCCTGCTACACGTGCAGTAAAAATTATGGACCCAATTGGTGAGTATGCAAAGTATGTATAATTATGATTGCACTATGAGACAGGAGCATTTCGGATGCCATGTGTGCAGGGAAGTTAAATTGATGAATGTGTGAGCTGCAAATACTCTGTACAGTTAGATTTTCCCTACTTTTGTCCTCCAAACATAGCAGGAGTACCTTGCTACAACTTGATTTAGTAAGAACTGCAAATATTTTTTTTTCTGATGTTAGAATGCAACCTCAACTTAAAATTCAGTTTAGAAAAAGCTATGCAAAGGCTTTAAAACCTGTGCTGTAAGATAGAAACAGTTAATTTGCAGAACCATGCTGCTTTATCAGTTGCCTAAATCTATTTGTCTCAAATTTTTTTCAGAGAGACCAAGTCCCCCCATTAACCTTGAGCATTCAGATCAAACTAAGTCATCAGTTCAGCTCACATGGGAACCCCCTCTCGAAGATGGAGGAAGTCCAATCTTAGGCTATATTATTGAAAGGCAAGAGGAAGGAACAGACAAGTGGATTCGTTGTAACCCAAAACTAGTACCTGCTCTTACTTTTAAGGTACAATGTTCTCTTGATCAACAGGTAAAATGTGTAGATTATCTTTAATATGAGGTAGTAAATGATTGTTTGTGCATTTTAGGTAACTGGATTGAAACAAGGATCCAGTTATTACTACAGAGTCTCAGCAGAAAATGCAGCTGGTGTGTCTGACCCAGCAGAGGCTATTGGGCCATTAACTGCAGACGATACTTTTGGTAAGCCTCATGCCATTTCTTAAAAACAATTAATCAGATAAGGCACACAAAGTGCATCCTGTGGGTATTATGTATATTTTTCACCAGATAACTGGCAGATCTTAGACATTTGAGATCATGAGCTATTCCTTCTCCATTATGAATTCTGCAGCTAATTATCTGTACTATGAGATAGAGGCTTTTTAGGTTGCCTGAGGAGCAAGGCTTGACCTTTTGTCTCCTGACCTACCATTGTGGAAAGTGAGAGGTAACAGAAGGAAAAATAGGCAGAAAAGATCCCTAAAAAAAAAAATTAAAGAATACAAAGTTTTTACATTAAAAGGTAAATTAGATGTCATACTTGGTAATAGTAATCTCCCTTACTGTCTCACATATTTTTGAAACAACATAAAACATAACAGGAGAGGTAGGGAGTCATAAGGCAAAGCTAGGTCTAGACAGGCTGAGATACAGCAAGCTAGACCTGCAGGCTCACATACATTCAGAATCAGCCTCTCAACACAATTATCATTAGCCATGTTCATAACATCTCAAAATAATTTACTGAATCCACTTTTCATTTTTTCCAGTTGAACCTACAATGGACCTAAGTGCATTTAAGGACGGGCTCGAAGTTATTGTACCAGAGCCAATCAAGATCCGTGTTCCCATCACTGGGTACCCTGTGCCAACTGCCACATGGTCTTTTGGTGACCAAGTCTTGGAAGAGGGTGATCGTGTAAAAATGAAGACCACTGCCTCGTTTGCAGAACTTGTAATTACTCCGAGTGAGCGCCCAGACAAGGGAATTTATTACTTAACATTAGAGAACCCTGTGTCATCTGTTTCAGGAGAAATAAATGTTAATGTCATTGGTAAGTGAACATGTATATATTTTAGCAATAATATTCCATACTTGTCCTGCTAAAATCTAATTAGGTTAATAATGTGTAATCTCACAACATCCAACCAAGTATATTAAAATATAACTAAAAACTGGAAATCCCTCCTCAAAAAACCTCTTTTCTAGTTTTCCTTATGTAACTTCGCTGTTTAAAGAGGAATCACTTAACAAGACTAAGTCTTCTGGTACATACATTACATAGAGATCATCTATCAAACACCAGTTACAAAATAATGCAATTTCTGTGACTTCTAGCTTGTCCAAGTGCACCGAGAGAACTCAATGTTTTAGAAGTACTCAAGAGTACAGTGCAGCTTGCCTGGGAACCTCCAGAAGATGATGGTGGAAGTCCAGTTACTGGCTATATAATTGAAAAACGTGAAGTAAGCCGGAAAACATGGAGCAAAGTAAGTTCATTCTTTCTCATTTAAATTTCTGTTGCTATGTTATTTTCACATGTGCTACTGAGTTTTTTGTCTTATTTTTGTAATCACTCTTTGGAAATAGGTTCCAATGTGTTTTTAAAATTTTTCTTCTCTTTAGGTTGTGGATCATATTGTTGACCAAGAGTTCACTGTACCTGACCTCGTCCAAGGGAAAGAGTATTTATTTAGAGTTTTTGCATGCAATAAATGTGGCCCTGGAGAACCTGCATATATTGATGAACCTGTAAATATGTCAATACCAGCAAGTGAGCATATTTGAAATTTTGCTGATTTTCTTCAAAATAAGATATAAAAATAATATATTTTCTTAGACTGGTTTCTAAGACCCCATATGTTTTTAATTTTTAATAGCGGTGCCTGACCCACCAGAAAATGTTAAATGGAGAAATCCAACATCAAAAGGAATCTTCCTAACATGGGAGCCTCCCAAATATGATGGTGGTGCACGCATTAAGGGTTATCTGGTAGAAAAATCCCAACGTGGCACAGACAAGTGGGAGATATGTGGGGAGCCTGTTATTGAAACAAAGTAAGTAAATCGACACAGTAGATACATACTCTTAACTAATTGTGCCATCCTTACCACTCTAAATATTTGATTTTTTTTTTTTTTTTTTTTTTTTTTTGACAGAATGGAAGTAACAAAGCTCAAGGAAGGAGAGTGGTATGCTTATCGGGTTAAGGCTTTGAACAGAATGGGAGCGAGTAGGCCGAGTAAGCCAACTGATGATATTCAGGCCATTGATGCAAAAGGTAACTACTTCACTTGGTAAATTGACATAGCTGCTTTGTTTTTACCAGCCTCTGAAATACTATTTCTCTAACAACATTTTCATTCTCTCCTAAATCAGAGGCTCCAGAAATTTTCTTAGATGTGAAACTTCTTGCTGGACTTACTGTGAAAGCCGGAACTAAAATTGAGCTTCCAGCTAAAGTAACTGGAAAGCCTGAGCCCCAGATTACTTGGACCAAGGCTGACAAAATTTTGAGACCTGACAACAGAATCACCATTGAAAGCCAGCCTAATCATTCTACAGTCACTATTACAGACAGCAAGAGGAGTGACAGTGGAACCTATATTATAGAAGCTGTAAATTCCAGTGGACGTGCTACTGCTGTTGTTGAAGTTAATGTTCTTGGTATGCATGTACTTTATGTTATTTATATAAATCATTAGTAATGTACCAAGGTATGCAAGTGGAAAACTAACATTTATATGTTGTCCTCTACAGATAAACCTGGTCCACCAGCTGCATTTGATGTAACAGAAATCACAAATGAATCCTGCCTTCTAACCTGGAATCCTCCACGAGATGATGGGGGTTCTAAAATTACCAACTACGTCCTTGAGAAAAGAGCTACAGACAGTGAAATATGGGACAAGTTGTCATCAACTATTAAAGATACAAAATTCAGAGCTACCAATTTAACTCCTCATAAAGAATATGTGTTTCGAGTCAGTGCTGAAAACATGTATGGTGTTGGAGAGCCAGCACAATGTAGCCCCATCATTGCCAAATATTCATTTGGTTAGTTAATGAAATTAATGATAAATTATTACAGTATTTTAACAGGAAGGGGAAAAAAACCTGTCTGATGGTTTTGGGTTTTGTTTGTTTGTTTTTTAATTAATTTCTACAGATCCACCAGGCCCTCCAACAGGTCTCAAGCCCACAGAGGTCACTAAAGATTCAGTGACTTTAACATGGAATGAACCAGATGAAGATGGTGGCAGCCCCATAACTGGCTACTGGGTGGAAAGATATGATCCTGAGCAGGATAAATGGATAAAATGCAACAAAATGCCAGTGAAAGATACAACATTCAAGTAAGACTATAGTCAGTTTAGGGTGAAATAGGTCACAGAGACATAAAAATGTAACAGTAGATTTTAAAATAAGTTTTACATTTTTTAAATTTTTTTCCTAGTTTCCATAAGTTTTGATCCAACTACCCCTGGTGACTTACTTTTTTAATTAGTTTTAACAAGGGGTATCTTTACAGAAGAATTATTCATGGGTTTTTTTTCTTTTAAATGTTACACTTAATAATTTCTGTGCTTATTTGTAAGATATTCTAAAATGGCAGACATGGTCATCTCAAGTATCAATTTACCAAAATCCTTAGTTTTTTTTCTCCTGATACTCTTATTAACTAAAAACCACGGAACATGCAAAAATCCAAGATGGTTCTCAAAACATTCATTTCTGTCATGGTGTACCATTTTAGTGTTGACAATGTGTTGACACCATTAGCAGTAATTTGGGTATTTTTAGATTTTCTAAATAATCTGTAGTATGAAGAGTGGAGAGAATAATGTTTTAGAAATTAATTAATGCCTAGGTTTGGTTTAATCAAACTTAATTTTTATTTCCAGAGTTAAAGGTCTTACAAATAAGAAGAAATATAAGTTCCGTGTCTTGGCAGAGAATCTCGCAGGACCTGGAAAACCAAGCAGGGAAACAGAGCCAATCTTAGTGAAAGATCCAATCGGTACAATAAACACATTTTTTTAATGGTTTAATTTATCAGCAGCAACAATAAAAAATTGTTTTCAATGACATAATTAATACTGGACTCTTGTCTAGATCCACCATGGCCTCCTGGAAAGCCAACTGTGAAAGATGTTGGCAAGACATTCCTTACCCTGAACTGGACAAAGCCAGAACATGATGGAGGGGCAAAAATTGAATCTTACGTAATTGAGCTGTTAAAGACTGGAACAGACGAATGGGTGAGAGTGGCTGAAGGAGTTCCCACAACTGAACACTTCCTCAAAGATCTTATGGAGAAACAAGAATATTCATTCCGCGTAAGAGCTGTGAACAAGGCTGGCGAGAGTGAGCCCAGTGAACCCAGTGACCCTGTGCTGTGCAAGGAGAGGCTCTGTGAGTACTGTTTCAGAATGTGCTGCTGCTACAAATACACTGTCTCTGACTTTCAAAAAGACCCGTGCGTGCCTGTCTTTGTAGGTACTAAATGACTTCTTGGAAGGCTTATGAAATACTAAAATCTGCCCTGCTTCAGTTCAGGAAATAGAAAGTTTTAATAGTTCTGGTGTATTCCCTGTCCTCCAAGATCTTTCATGGGAATTGCAACATCCTGGTTACTTCGTTTTTTTCCCCCTATTTTGCAGATCCTCCTTCACCACCCAGATGGCTTGAAGTTATTAATATTACTAAAAATACAGCAGATCTTAAATGGACGGTACCAGAAAAAGATGGGGGTTCCCCAATTACCAACTACATTGTTGAGAAAAGAGATGTAAGGCGGAAAGGTTGGCAGACAGTTGATACAACAGTGAAAGATACCAAGTACACAGTGAGCCCACTGACTGAAGGCTCACTGTATGTGTTCCGAGTGGCTGCTGAAAATGCCATTGGACAGAGCGACTACTGTGAAATTGAAGACTCAGTGCTTGCTAAAGATACTTTTAGTAAGTTTCAATTCGCTTACTGAGTGACCAGTAGCTCATATGTCATGAATTCAGCCTTGTAATGTGTGCCTTTTTTTTTGTTTGTTTACCTTAGCAACCCCTGGGCCTCCATATGCCCTTACAATAGTTGAAGTGAAAAAAGGCCATGTTGATTTGAAATGGGAACCACCTAAGAATGATGGTGGCAGACCAATTCAAAGGTAAGGTTATTTTAAGTTTGTGTAGGGTCCTGTAGATAAACATCTTTTAACAAATGAAGTTGTTTCTCTAAAAATATTTAAATTTTAAATTGACAGATTTTATATGAAAAAGATGTGGATGGATGTAAGAGAAGCCATGTGGTCAAAGCAGTGAAGGGCTTGATTTTAAAATGTAGAAATGATGCAAATAAAATACCTAATATGCCTGAACAGTGAATGAGTGTCAACATCCTCAAAACAGCATATAACAATAAGGAACTGTGTAAAAAAAATAAAATCATGTGACCACAGCCTCCAGTTCCTGCAGAACAGTAGCCACTTAAAATCATCTAGCAAGTAATATGCTTGCATTTTCCTTCTGCCTTAGTTTGTCATTCAAACTGTATACACTCAGCTGAAATGAAGACTTACCTCTTTTCTGTTCATTAGTCTTTATAACACTTTTCAGACTGTTTTACTCCTTCCCAACCACAGAAAGCACATTTTAAACCAACAGACAACTACAGAGATTTGCCTGAAGAAACAGAAGTCCCTCAATTTGCATTGCTTCGCCATAGCCTGTCCTAAGCAGAATTTTGACAGCCGAGTAATACAAATAGAAATACAAAAAATATCTAATACAATAATCTAAAATCTAAAATACAAAAATCTAATATCTAAAATACAGAAAGTATCTACAGATAATCTCAGTGGACTGCCCACTGAGACCCAAACTAGGAAAGATACAAGTATAGCTTGGAGGTTCTTTTGCCAGTGCAGCTCTCTACAATGTAACAACACAGCTCAGTTCAGTTCTAAAACACGGAACAAACATCAAGAATTGTCTTTCAGACCTGGGTCTGTCAGTGATGTCAGACCTATTAGGAGCTGAGACCTACTAGGACTAAGTGGCTGATGTGTGAAGAAAGGTTCATTGAATCTATTATCCATGATTCTCTTTACTTTTCCACTATCTGAACTATTCTAATCTCTTTTCATCTATTTCTTTGAATAAGAAGCCTGAAGTGTTCCTATTTTAAGTGCCTCATAGTATTTTCCCCAATCTCTTCAGATACGTTATTGAAAAGAAAGAAAAGCTAGCTACTCGCTGGGTAAAAGCTGGGAAGACAGCTGGTCCAGATTGCAATTTCAGAGTGACAGATGTCATTGAAGGTACAGATGTACAGTTCCAGGTTCGTGCAGAAAATGAAGCTGGATGTGGTCATCCCAGTGAACCAACTGACCTTGTTCATATTGAAGATCCAACAAGTAAGTAGAATAATTCAGTGTATGAATTTTAGAAGCAGTGTACTGTTCTGGGAGGAAAATCACACAATACTTATCCATTTCTACAGGCCCTCCTTCACCTCCTCAGGATTTACATGTCACAGATGCAGGCCGAAAACACATTTGCATTGCATGGAAACCTCCTGAGAAGAATGGTGGAAGTCCTATTATTGGATACAATGTTGAGATGTGTGAAGCAGGAACAGAAAAATGGATGCGAATCAATTCTCGTCCAATTAAAGATCTAAAATGTAAAGTGGACGAGGGTGTTGTTCCAGACAAAGAATATGTGCTGAGAGTCAGAGCTGTCAATGCTGTTGGAGCTAGTGAGCCATCAGATGTCTCAGAAAAAGTTGTTGCCAAGGACCCAGACTGTAAGAATAGATTCCGTTTTTCGTTGGGTTTTTTTTTCAGATCTGCATGACTAAAAAAAATAATGGTGTTTGGCAATTTTCTAATAACATTATACTTACTTTTACAGGTAATCCAACCATTGATCTGCAAACTCGTGACATTGTTGTTGTTAAAGGACAGAAACTAAGTATCCCTGTACCCTTCAGAGCTGTTCCATCCCCAACTATAACATGGCACAAAGATGGCAAAGAGTTGAAAGCTGGTGACAGAACAACAATGAAGAGTGACTACACCTCTGCATTGCTCGAAGTGATAGACAGTGTTCATGCTGATGCTGGTGTTTATACTATCACACTGGAGAACAAGCTGGCATCGACAACTGGTTCAGTGAATGTCAAAGTCATAGGTAACTAGGTTCTTCCATTCTGAGAAATATGCTTATCTTCACTTGGGCCCTGCAGCTGACAGAAGAAAGGACTAGAAAGATACTTTTTCTGCCAGGCAGGCAAATCACTTCAACTCAGACACGTGTAGATCGCCATACAGGCATTGATGTTATGAAGTCCCACTAAAAAACACATTACCTCAAGTTGCTCTAACTATTCTGTGACTGCTCAAAGCTCAATTTTTTTGAAAAGTTAGCATATAAATATAAAAATGATTTAAGAATTCTGACTATTTTTCACATTTGGGAACAGAAATTAATATAGATGATGTGTAGTCCACATTTGTGGTCTTTGCTTTCTGCAAAGCAAAGAAATGAAATATAATTTCATATTTCTAAGAATACTCTTCCACATCTATTTAGTTAACTAATTTTTTCATTCTTGTTTAAAACAGGTCCACCTGGACAGTGTAAAGACATTAAGGCAAGCGAAGTAACTAAGAATTCTTGCAAAGTATCCTGGGAGCCTCCAGACTTTGATGGTGGTACTCCTATTTTACATTATGTTCTGGAACGCAGGGAAGCAGGTCGTAAAACATACATCCCAGTCATGTCTGGTGAAAATAAGCTTTCATGGCAAGTCAAAGATCTTATCCCAAACTGTGAATATTACTTCCGTGTGAAAGCTGTCAATAAGATTGGAGGGGGTGATTACATTGAACTAAGAAACCCGATCATTGCAGAAGACCCAAAACGTAAGTTTGTCTTTCTATTAAATAATCTAAAAAATTGAATTTTAAATAAAATCTTCATACTCTCTTTTCTCATATGATCTCTCTTTTGATATACTCTTTCACAGAGCCCCCAGATCCACCTGTCGACCTTGAAGTCCATAATCCAACATCAAAATCAGTAACTCTTACATGGAAACCACCCCTGTTTGATGGTGGAAGCAAGATTATGGGCTATATAGTAGAAAAGCTTGCTAAGGGCAAAGAGAGGTGGGAGAGATGCAATGACTATCTGGTACCCTTACTAACCTACACAGTGAAAGGCCTTGAGGAAGGAAAGGAGTATCAGTTCCGTGTTCGTGCTGAGAATGCTGCTGGCATCAGTGAGCCTTCTCGGATTACTCCTTTTGTGAAAGCTGTGGATCCTATTGGTATGAATTGCTCATTAGATCATTTGTATTAATTGCCATACATCCTCAGATATATTGGAAGAATTCTATGCTCCATTTCTTATTCTTTGTTATTACAGAGGCTCCAAAAGTCTTCCTTGCTGCAAACCTACAGTCTGGCCTTGAGGTGAAGAGAGGTGATGAGATCATACTTGAGGCACATATTTCAGGGTCACCCTATCCATCTATTACTTGGCTGAGGAATGATGAAGTTGTCAGACCAGAGGATATCAAAAAGAGAGTAACAGCACCTAGAAAGAAGAAGGGTGAAGCTGAAGAAGAGAAACCTTTCCAACTTTCACTGCCAGAACGTATGAGTGTTGACAACCACAAGGAAGGAGAGTCCATACTATCAGTTCGTGACTCCATTAGAGCTGACCATGGCACATTTACAATTAAAGTAGAAAATGATCATGGAGTTGCTAAAGCCTCATGTGAAGTCAACGTGTTGGGTATGTAAAGAATGTCCTCAAAACACCTAGTTGTTCAGTGTTAGGTAAAAAGTGCACAAGTACTCATCATTTTTCTTGGTTTGCTAACAGATACACCTGGGCCACCAGTCAACTTTGTATTTGAAGATTTGAGGAAAAATTCTGTCATTTGCAAGTGGGAGCCTCCCCTTGATGATGGTGGAAGTGAAATCCTAAACTATGTACTGGAGAAGAAAGACAATACAAAAGCTGAAATGGGCTGGGTCACTGTCAGTTCAACACTCAGGCATTGCAAATTCCATGTAACAAAACTGATTGAAGGAAAAGAATACCTATTCCGTGTATTTGCTGAAAATAGAGTTGGAGCAGGACCACCATGTGTTTCAAAACCAATGACAGCTAAAGATCCTTTCTGTAAGTTTTAATTTTGAAAAACAACCTTTTCAGAAAACAAAGTGTGAAACTGTAACAGACTGTTAGAATACTCGGCTTTATCTATGTGGATGTTTCCCAGAAGAAACTTGAGCTATGTGGTAATTATTGCACATTTTAAACCGTTGAAATACAGGGAAATAAATATCAAAAATACTCTAATTTCAATAGTAAACACATAAGAGTGATGATCATTGTCATAAAACTTTACCCTTAAAACCCTTAACATCTGAAGTGACATTCTCTGTGCTTCATAGACTAGTATTCTTACCAAAAGAGAGAACCATGGCAAATTTGCTTACTTATCACCATTAGAAATCAAATGTTCTAAGAGAGCAGAAAAACTATGAATTAAAATTAGTAATTTCTTATATCTTAGTTCTCTCTTAGCTTTGAGTAAGCTCTGAAGAGACAGCAATGATGACAAAACCACCTTTTTGTTTTTCAGCTCCACCAGATGCACCTAATAAGCCCGATGTGGAAGATGTAACCAGCAACAGTATGCTGGTTAAATGGAATGAACCAAAAGATAATGGCAGCCCTATCATAGGATACTGGATTGAAAAACGTGAAATCAATAGTACTCATTGGGCTCGGGTCAACAGGAACCTTGTGAATGCTCTGGAAGTGAAAGTTGAAGGACTGTTGGAAGGTTTAACTTACATCTTTAGAGTGTGTGCTGAAAATGCAGCTGGCCCTGGTAAATTTAGTCCACCATCAGATCCAAAAACTGCGCAGGACCCAATAAGTAAGTTGCTTACCAGAAGCTAATAGCAGACAGTTGACAAGATAGGATTCATAGCCTTTAACTTTGATTTACACTTATTTGTTTATTTATTTATAGTGCCACCTGGTCCACCAATTCCAAGGATTGCTGACACAAGTGCAACTTCCATCGAGCTAGAATGGGAACCTCCAGCGTATAATGGTGGTGGAGATATCACTGGTTACCATGTGTACAAACAACTGATGGGAGTAAATGAGTGGTCACGCTGTACAGCAAAACCCATTAAGGTCCTGCAGTTTACTGTTGGAGAAGTCAGGGAAGGTGCAGACTATAAACTCCGTGTTACTGCACTCAATGCAGCTGGTGAAGGACCACCTGGGGAAACTGAACCCGCAACAGTTGCAGAACCTAAAGGTATTGCAATTGTATTTTTTTAAAGAAATGTCCAGCTGCTTAAAAGGTGGGTTTGAATCCCTCCCTTCAACTAATGAAATGTTTGTCTTTCTTCCACAGAGCCTCCCACTGTTGAACTGGATGTTTCTGTGAAAGCAGGCATTCAGGTCATGGCTGGGCAGACTATTAAAATTCCTGCTACTGTGACAGGACGTCCTGCTCCCACCATTGCTTGGGCTGTAGAGGAGGGTGAATTAGACAAAGATCGAGTTGTTATTGAAAATGTTGGTACAAAGTCTGAGTTAACCATTAAGAATGCATTGAGAAAAGACCATGGAAGATATGTAATTACTGCTACCAATAGCAGTGGTTCAAAATCTGCAGGAACCAGAGTAGAAGTATTTGGTAAGAAAAATATTTTATCAAATTAAGTAAGCTTTTCTTTTGGTCAGTATAGGCTTTACCTTATTTGTTTGATTTTGTTTTTCAGATGTTCCCGGACCAGTCCTTGACCTAAAGCCAGTGGTAACAAACAGAAAGATGTGTTTACTTAACTGGTCTGATCCTGAAGATGATGGTGGCAGTGAAATCATAGGCTTCATTGTTGAAAGGAAGGATGCCAAAATGCATACATGGAGACTAGCTGTAGACACAGATAGATCTAAATGTGATATTACAGGTCTAATTGAAGGGCAGGAATATAAATTCCGTGTTAGCGCCAAGAACAAATTTGGTACTGGTCCAGCTGTGGAAATAGGACCCATTCTTGCAGTTGATCCATTAGGTAAGATGACTCATTTTACAGGGCTTTTAAAAAGAAAAAAATAATGTCAGATTAGACAATATTTTTATCTTTCCTTCTGTACAGAACGTGTGTTTGTTTTTCAACTACATGGATAGGCATCTGCCTTAGCTTCCTTACTTCAGTCAGATTTCTGAATCAGTTTTCTGAAGCTACTGTGGTTCTTTACATAGCTAAATACTGGTGCCTACTGAGACACTACTTACTACCTTTTTCTCCACATACCTGAGAAACTTTCTATGAGCCATAATCAGATTCTTTGCATGTAAAAACTATGGCCAGAGCTACTGCATTCTTATGATTTAAAATTCTCTGATGTTTTAATCTTTTCTTATTGTAATTTTTCTGTCTTAATAGGTCCTCCAACAGCACCTGAGAGGTTCATGTACACAGAGAGGACAAAGTCATCCATTACACTTGATTGGAAGCCTCCACGCAGTGATGGTGGTAGTCCCATCTTAGGATATATTGTTGAGAAGAGGAGACATGATTCAAAGGATTATGAAAGAGTTAATGCAAGGCTCTGTCCAAAAACGTCTCTTCTCGTTGAAAAACTCGATGAACTTCATATGTATGAGTTTCGTGTGAAAGCTGTCAATGAGATTGGAGAAAGTGAGCCATCACTGCCCCTCAATGTAGTTATACAAGATGATGAAGGTATATCAGCTTTAAAGAAATCCATATAAATATCTTTAGAACACTGCAAGGCACTTTCTCTGTTTCATCTCCATCGTGACTCTGTCCCTTTCCTTCTTTTCAGTGCCTCCAACTGTTACATTGCGTTTGGCTGTGAGAGGAGATACTATCAAAGTCAAGGCAGGAGAACCAGTTAACATTCCTGCTGATGTAACTGGCCTGCCAATGCCGAAGATCGAATGGGACAAGAATGAAGTTTTAATTGACCAAACATCCAATGCACTTAAGATAACCAAGGAAGAAGTATCTAGAACTGAAGCAAAAACCGAACTTATCCTTCCTGCAGCAGTGAGGGATGATAAAGGCACTTACACTGTGAGAGCTTCCAATCGTCTTGGCACTGCATTTCGTAATGTGCATGTCGAAGTTTATGGTAAGGATGCAACATTTTAATGAAATGACAGCTAATAAAATGCCTTTGCCTTCTTTTTAATGTAGTTCCATACTCTATTGCTTTCATACAGATCGTCCTTCTCCACCAAGAAATCTTGCTGTTTCTGATATTAAAGCAGAATCATGCTATTTAACATGGGATGCACCTCTTGATAATGGTGGTAGTGAAATTACCCATTACATTATTGAAAAACGTGATGCTAGTAAGAAGAAATCTGAGTGGGAAGAAGTCTCCAAAGGCGCTGTTGAGAGAAGATTCGGGGTAATTTATAAAATGTTTTTATTACGTACTTTAGTATGCATAAAAAATAACAATATTACATATTTAATGGAAACTGCTACTTGCATCGCTGCCTGTGCTCATGCTCCATTTAGACTCCAGAATTACTGGATGAATGTTTCCCATCCATGTATCTGTGTTATCCCTCATGTGACAAAACCAAAGAAATTGTTCACTTTTGCTACTTAACCTCAGCTGAGCTAGAGAGAAGACACCTTCCTTTCCATTTTCCAGAATTACTCATTTTTTTATCAATTGCAAGAACAAACATAATGACATTTTTATTTGTGTTCAGTGCTATGCCTATGAAATAAGAGTATCCTTAGGACATCACATAGAACTTTGTAGTACATAAACATTGGTATGTCAGTCAGATTGCAGGATAGAATTTAAAGTGAAAACTTCTGCTTAACTCCAAATAAGTTGATTCTTGAAGTAGCCAAGTATTGATTTAAATCCTCTTTTTCAGGTATGGAATCTTGCAACAAATGAAAAATACCAATTTAGGGTCCGGGCTGTAAACAAATACGGAATAAGTGATGAATGCCTCTCAGAAAAAGTTGTTATTAAGGATCCCTATGGTCTTCCTGGACCTCCTGGAAAGCCAAAAATTTTGGATCGCACCAGGTCATCTATGCTGGTGACTTGGGAGCCTCCTTTGGACAATGGTGGAAGTCCAATAACTGGCTATTGGTTGGAGAAAAGAGAGGTGGGAGGTGTCTACTGGGCACGTGTCAACAGGGCTCCAGTAACAAAACCATCAGTAAAAGGTCTAGAGCACAATGTGCTTCGTTTGGCTGAAGGTGTTGAATACCAGTTTAGAGTTATGGCTGAAAATCTTGCTGGAATTGGCCCTCCCAGTGAACCATCAGATCCAGCTTTGGCAGCAGATCCCATTTGTAAGTATGTCATTTGTATGACTGTGTTAGAGGACTCTATCACAGCAGAACAAAAAATGTGTTACTATTGCTTTTTAAAATTTATTCATGAAAATTATTAATAATGAAGTATTAATATGCTGACATTAATCAAAGGTTTCATGTTTGCATGAAACCTAAGAGAATATACTGACACAAAGTTTCCTGATTTTAAATTTTAAAAATAATTAGCTTTAATTTTAATTTTTTACCTCTTTTATGTACCTGATACTGTGATTACACCAATGTAGGCATTGCCATATAAACTTCAGTTCAGAATCATATTTTTATATTATTGTTTTACTTTACTGTTAAACAGTTCAATCTTTATGCCTTGTTCCTTAAGTATCCTTTGCTAACATAGGGAATATATGTAACTAATATGCACATTCTAGTATTTACACTCTATATACAGGTAAAGAAATTAAAATACTTGCATTTTTCTAGAAACTATCTAGAAAAATATAGGAAGACACTAACACTCAGGTAATTTTTACTTGCTCTTGTTTTACCAGTTGTGCCTGGTCCACCATCGTGCCCAGAGGTCAAAGACAAAACCAAATCATCTGTAGCACTTGCATGGAAGCCTCCTCAAAAGGATGGTGGGAGTCCTATAAAAGGATATATTGTTGAAATGCAAGATGAAGGTAGTACTGACTGGAAGAAGGTGAATGAAGGAGACAAACTCTTTCCTACTTGTGAATGTGTTATTCCCAACTTGAAAGAGCTCAGAAAATACCGATTTAGGGTGAAAGCTGTAAATGCTGCTGGAGAATCAGAACCAAGTCCTGCAACATCAGAGATACCTGTCCAAGATATTCTAGGTAAGAGTTCTGAGAATTGATTTCATTATTTGTATCTAAATGCCACTTACTGCTATGAATTTTCAAAAAGGATGCCAAGCAAGCCAAAGTCAAAATGGAATAAACAATTACACAAGAATGTAGCAATAGACTGACACACATTTTTGAAAGTGTCATTATTATGTCCATTGCCAGGGAATGCTCCGTTAGGAAACTGATGAGCGCCTACAGACATACTAATGAAATACTGTTTATTTTATGAAAAATTTACAGCAACGAGTTTTGCTATTTATATACTTCCCAGTTTCCTTTTTGCACGCCCAGCTTTTCTCACATGAACATGCATTCCACATGTTTCTGGGGGATTTCAGCTCAGTGATGATGGAATTTTATTTCAGTAGCTATTAAAATTTATATATTTAAATATTTTTGCAGAGGAACCAGAAATCTTCCTTGATCTTGGAGCACAGGATTTGCTCTCTTGTCGTGCTGGCACAACAATTAAAATCCCAGCTGTTATCAAGGGTCGCCCAGTTCCAAAAACATTTTGGGAGTATGAAGGAAAAGCAAAAACAGCAGCAAAGGTTAGTAAAAGTAATGGTTTTTTTTTTCTGCACCTGTTTCTAGACATTTAAGCCTATTCCCTTTTACATTTATATTATTTCCCTTTGTTTGTAGGAGGGAGGTCATAATGTACCTGAAGAAGCTCAGGTAAAGCAAGATTTTTTTTTAACCTCAGTATTGTTGCATTTTTGAAAGTAAGTATTCAAGGTTGATCTATAACTTCTCTTTCTTCCTATAATACGCAGGTGGAAGCAACTGATACACGTTCAGAGATTATCATCCCCGAGTGCAACAGAAGTCACTCTGGACGATACAGTATTACAGCAAAGAATAAAGCAGGACAAAAGACAGTGCATGTCAGAGTCAATGTGCTTGGTATGGCTTGCATATATTGAAGTATCCATATGTTAGGGTTTAGTCTTATTTTTCTACATACTTATGTGAAATTGTGTCTGTTGTGCTTTTATCTTAACAGATGTCCCTGGTCCACCAAAAGACCTAAAAGTAAGTGATATCACAAGAAGTAGCTGTAAACTGTCATGGAAGATGCCAGATGATGATGGTGGAGATAGAATCAGAGGCTATGTTATAGAGAAGAGAAATATTGATGGGAAGGCCTGGACTAAAGTCAATCCAAACTGTGGCAGTACTTCCTTTGTGGTACCTGATCTCATAACTGGCCAAGAGTATTTCTTCCGGGTACGTGCAGAAAACCGTTTTGGAGTTGGCCCTCCTGCAGAAACCATCCAGCGGACCACAGCCAGGGATCCAATCCGTAAGTAAAATTAAAGTCAAACAAATCCTTTAAAACCACATGGTACTGCATAGTGGATTTATTCACTCTTCTGTTTTCGTTATGAAGATCCTCCTGATCCGCCTATTAAACTGAGGATTGGCCTAGTAACCAAGAACACAGTGAGCCTGACATGGAAACCACCAAAGAATGATGGTGGAGCTCCTGTTACACATTATAATGTTGAATGTCTCCGCTGGGATCGTACTGGGGAAGTGAAAGAGTCTTGGAGGCAATGCAACCGACGTGATGTGGAAGAAACAAAGTTTACTGTTGAGGATCTTGTAGAAGGTGGAGAATATGAATTCAGAGTCAAAGCTGTAAATATAGCAGGTCCTAGCAGACCTTCAGCCACTGTTGGCCCACTTGTTGTCAAAGACCAGACATGTAAGTACTGATACTAGTAAATACAAATTCCATTTTAAAATTATGAAGTATTTTTGTATACTATTTTTTCAACATTTTGTTGTAGGTCCACCATCTATTGAGCTCAAAGAATTTATGGAAGTTGAAGAAGGAACAGATGTTAAAATTGTGGCCAAGATAAAGGGTGTACCCTTCCCCACATTAACATGGCTAAAAGCTTCTCCAAAGAAACCAGATGACAAATCACCAGTGGTGTATGATCAACATGTCAACAAGATCGTTGATGAAGATACTTGCACTTTATTGATCCAGCAGTCTCGCAGAAATGATACAGGCTTATATACTATAACAGCTGTAAATAACTTGGGAACTGCTTCAAAGGAGATGCGGCTGAATGTTCTGGGTACATATCAAGAACTCTGACAATTACATTAATAGATAGCATTCGTTTGATACTTGATTAATTCTTCTTACTTAAAATGTATCTTTTAGGTCGTCCTGGACCACCAGTAGGACCTATTAAGTTTGAGTCCATTTTGGCTGATAAAATGACAATATCATGGCTTCCTCCATTAGATGATGGTGGTTCTAAGATTACAAACTATGTTATAGAGAAAAAAGAAGCAAATAGGAAGACATGGGTGTCTGTTACTAATGAGCCTAAGGAATGCATATTCACTGTTCCCAAGCTGATGGAAGGCCATGAATATGTGTTCCGCATTATGGCACAAAACAAATACGGAATTGGAGAGCCTTTGGATAGTGAGCCAGAAACAGCACGAAACCTTTTCAGTAAGTAGAAATAAGCTTTCAAGTTATGTCAGTTGTTTCCATATGCTGGTATGCGTACAGCATCTGTTAAATACCACTACTGTTTTCTCTCTTCCCTAAGTTTTCTAGAATAGCTTGAAGAGTTTTAGCAGTAGTACCTGATTCCTAAAAGCATGTGTAGCGCTTAAAATATTTTTTTCCCTCCTTGTGTTATATTAAAGTACAATCTCAATATTTTTAAGGCTTAAATATACAAATAAGTGTTTATTTGATAAGGTTCAGGTTATTCTATTGTATTTGAGACATTATTAACCTCATAAACCAGAAAGAATCCATTTCCTATCTTCATTTTTGAAAGATAAATTAGACAGAATAGCTCAGACATAGGAGGAATGTTAGGCTGGCAAGAGAAAATGGTTCTTAACAGCAAGCATTAGGCTGGGCACTAAAATGAGGTAGTGATACAGAAAGGCTAGAAAAAAACATTTTGACAATTTTTATTTGGAGGAAAGGTATTTCATTTTTCACAGAATTATATGCATCTGAATAGGGGAGAGAAACTGAATGAGGAAAGAAATCTTTTGCAGATGGCTATCTATCTAGTGCAATAGTGACTATGTCAGTGCACAGCTCTGTTGCACTCTAGCTATTTCTGTTACCTTTAGCATAATTTTTTACAAGCTATGTGTGAATTTTTTTCCCTCAGCTGTCCCTGGACCTCCTGACAAGCCAACAGTTAGCAGTATAACACGTGACTCAATGACAGTAAACTGGGAAGAACCAGAACATGATGGTGGCTCTCCTATTACTGGTTACTGGTTGGAGCGCAAAGAGACCACTGGAAAGAGATGGACCAGGGTTAACCGAGATCCTATCAAGCCTATGACACTGGGGGTTTCATACAAAGTTACAGGCCTTATTGAAGGCTCTGAATATCAGTTCCGTGTTTCAGCTATCAATGCGGCTGGTGTTGGCCCACCAAGCATGCCATCTGATCCAGCACTTGCTAGAGATCCTATTGGTAAATATTTTAAATTATTTTTTTCTAAATTTGAAAATACTCAAATAAGAACATATAATACATTGTTGTGCTGTATGATGATATTTTTCAGCCCCACCTGGCCCTCCTGTACCAAAAGTTACTGATTGGACAAAGTCTTCTGTTGACTTGGAGTGGACTCCACCAGTAAAGGATGGTGGTTCTAGAGTTACTGGCTACATTGTTGAGTTTAAAGAGGAAGGAAAGGAAGAATGGGAGCGGGTAGGTGGAAAACCATTACAGAATCTGTACTTCTCTCTGTATCTATCAATATGAATTGCTCCAGAAAAAAAAATTCTTTAAAAATTTTTGCTATTCAAGTTATTTTCTAAAAGTTTGCACCATAATTATCTTCATATGTTTAAAATACAAGATTAAGCTTACCCTTCCTTAATATGAAGTGAGTACTTTGCAATGAAGGATGAATACTTTGCGATTACTAGATATAGAATTTTAAATTTTTTATTTGAAGATGTGGGAAAATATGTAGGTAATATGTGATAAAAAACCACAGAAGACCAAGTTAGAACTGTCAGAAAAGTAACCCTCACTGGTATCAGATGATGCCAAAGCATCTACAAGTACTATATTTCTACATTTTCCTCAATTTTTCAATAGTGCATTACTGAAAATTTAACTGGTGGACACCTTGGCTCTTTTTTATATCTCCATAAATACATGGGTTCATTTTAGGTAAGACCTACCTTTCCTATACTGTTTCTGGGTAAAGAGACTTTATGCTGCATTTTGAAAAGAAAAGAAATTAATTCTTTTTTTTTTTGTTGCTCTCACTTATATGAGCTTGTGTCCAAAAATACATGTAATTCTTCTGAGATCAGACTACTGTAACTGCTAAATTGCTAAATTCTAACAACCTTCTATGTTAGAATATGTTAGAAAAAAGACGAATCTTCAGAATAGTTTTTAGGTCCATGGCATATATTTCCTTAAAAATTTCTGGGAAATTCTGTGTGGGCTAAATCCATATATGCTTAATACTTTAGTGTCCTTGTAAATCTGAAATAATATTTAATGTAAGATTTGTTTCAAACTCTGCAAAGAAATTGATGATAACTTGATGTTTGCTGATGATACAATGTTTTTTTTCAGGTAAAAGATAAAGAAATTAGAGGAACCAAGTTTGTTGTGGCAGGATTAAAGGAAGGCTGTTTTTACAAATTTAGAGTTAGAGCAGTAAATGCTGCTGGCATCGGAGAGCCTGGAGAAGTTACAGACATTATTGAAATGAAGGACAGAATTGGTATTTATCATTTTGATTTCCATTTTTAGTACCTCTAACTCAAAGTAAGAAAAAGAAATAATTGACTTTTTTTTTCTCATCCCTCAGTGGCTCCTGATATTAATTTGGATGCAAGTGTCAGAGACAGAATTGTTGTTCATGCTGGAGGAGTAATTCGGATCATAGCATATGTCTCAGGAAAACCACCTCCAACAGTGACTTGGAGCAGGGATGAGCAAGCTTTGCCAGAAGAAGCCAAAATTGAAGAAACAGCTATCAGTTCTTCTTTAGTCATCAGGAATTGCAAAAGGAGTCACCAGGGTTTATACACTCTTCTTGCCAAAAATGATGGTGGTGAGAGGAAGAAGACAATTATTGTTGATGTGCTAGGTAAATAACAGCTTCAGTGCTTGTGAACAAGTACAGTTTCATAAGATTCAGCATGTATGCCTCAATACTCCATTTTTTTCTTTGCTTTCAGATGTGCCAGGCCCAGTTGGAATGCCACTCCTTACGGAGAATCTAACCAATGACTCTTGTAAATTGTCATGGTTTACTCCAGAAGATGATGGTGGTTCTCCTATTACCAACTATATAATTGAAAAACGTGAATCTGACCACAGAGCTTGGACTCCAGTTACCTACACAGTTACAAGACAGAATGCTACTATTCAGGGACTCATTCAAGGGAAAGCCTACTTTTTCCGAATTGCAGCTGAGAATATAATTGGCATGGGTCCTTTCACAGAAACAACGAAAGAGATTCTCATTAGAGATCCAATAAGTAAGAATATTTTTGGTTTGGATAACTGTCATATGAGATTAATACACAGGAAGATTCTGAATATGCAGAAAAATGAATCTACCTTATTTTTACTTTATTCACAGCTGTTCCTGACCGCCCAGAAGACCTGGAAGTAAAAGCAGTTACCAAGAACTCTGTTACACTAACTTGGAACCCTCCAAAATATAATGGAGGCTCAGATATCACCATGTATGTTCTAGAGAGCCGTCTCATTGGAAAAGACAAATTCCACAAAGTTACAAAAGAGAAAATGCTTGATAGGAAATTCACTGTAGAAGGCTTGAAAGAGGGTGACACCTATGAGTATCGTGTGAGTGCTTGCAATATTGTGGGGCAAGGCAAGCCATCATTTTGCACTAAGCCAATCACGTGCAAGGATGAAATTGGTATGTTTCTTTTTCATATTTCTTTGAAAATAGTAATTACGTTTACTGGTTCCTCACTTTTTCCTATTAATATTGCTGACATTTGTGGGCATTGTGTATTTTAATATTGTCTTTCAGCTCCCCCCACACTTGACCTTGACTTTAGAGACAAGCTTATTGTCCGAGTTGGTGAAGCTTTCAGCTTGACTGGACGTTACTCAGGCAAACCTGCCCCAAAGGTTACTTGGCTAAAGGATGATATTGTTGTGAAAGAAGATGACAGAATAAAGATCAAGACAACTCCTACAACTCTTTGTTTGGGAATACTAAAATCTGTCCGTGAAGACACAGGCAAATACTGTGTTACTGTAGAGAATAGCACAGGATCAAGAAAAGGATTTTGTCAAGTTAATGTCGTTGGTAGGTTTTATTGAACAGCAATATTGTCTGTGATTTTTATTAGTGATT
The DNA here is from genome assembly GCA_013398275.1 of Promerops cafer. Taxonomy (NCBI): domain Eukaryota; kingdom Metazoa; phylum Chordata; class Aves; order Passeriformes; family Nectariniidae; genus Promerops; species Promerops cafer. The sequence continues at coordinate 2,191,361 of VZSE01009823.1, read as the reverse complement.
AGAATCCATTGATTTTTACAAAATTTAAGTATTGAAATGTGTTCTTTATTACAATAATTTGATTTACTGCATTCTCAGTTATACTAAAAAGCTATTTATTAATTTTGAGCACAAATTTAACTCTGAATTAGTTTACTCAGCATGAATAATTTAATGTCTCTACGTGCATTTAGAGAATATCAACACTGTAGAAAATGTTAATCACCAAATAAATTATAAGCATTAAGGAATTAATTCCAGTATGTCAAACGTATTACAGAGGAATAGCCCTGAAGTCTTGGTTCCTTATTATAACTGTGATCTCAAGTTTCTAATTTTATACTATATTTGCTGTGTTGACACTGCTTAATCCATGTTGTTTTGTAAAGTTCATAAAAAAGCATGGGTATGCTCTATTTTTCCTTAAACAGATCGCCCATCACCTCCAGTAGGCCCAGTTATATTTGATGAAGTCTTCAAAGATCATATGGTAGTTTCCTGGAAACCTCCATTAGATGATGGAGGCAGTGAAATTACAAATTACATAATTGAGAAGAAGGATACACACAAAGACTTGTGGATGCCAGTTACATCTGCCACAGTGAAGACAACATGCAAAATTCCCAAGCTGCTTGAAGGAAGAGAATATCAAATTCGAATTTATGCTGAAAATCTTTATGGCATAAGTGATCCTCTCATCTCTGATGAGATGAAAGCCAAGGACCGTTTCCGTAAGTTTTTTGTTTTCAATTTTATTTGCATACTCCAATCTTTATTCTGTTTGTAATGCTCATACACTCTTTTTTTCTTCTCATCCCAGGTGTTCCTGATGCACCTGAGCAACCAATCGTTAAAGATGTAACCAAAGACTCTGCAGTAGTGGTTTGGAACAAACCATATGATGGAGGCAAGCCAATAACAAACTACATTATAGAAAAGAAGGAAACAATGGCTACAAGATGGGTCAAAGCTACCAAAGATCCAATTTTCCCCGGTACAAAGTTCAAAGTACCTGATCTCCTTGAAGGCTGTCAGTATGAATTCCGTGTTTCAGCAGAAAACGAAATTGGTGTTGGTGATCCTAGTCCACCATCAAAGCCAATTTTCGCTAGAGATCCAATCGGTAAAATAGCACATTTCATTTCTCATTGAATTCTTAATGCACTCAGTTTCAGTCAGAAAATTATTCTAATAGTTCCTTTTTTTTCTCCCATTTTTTTTATTTTTTTACTTTTTTAACAGCAAAACCAAGTCCACCTGTTAATCCGGAAGCAGTAGATAAAACTAAAAATTCAGTTGATTTATCTTGGCAACCACCACGCCATGATGGAAATGGCAAGATAATTGGCTACCTTATAGAATATCAGAAAGTTGGAGATGAAGAATGGAAACAGGCTAATCTTACAGCAGATTCTTGTCCTGAAACAAACTACAAAGTCACTGGTCTTACTGAGGGATTAACCTATAAATTCAGGGTCAAGGCAGTCAATGCAGCAGGGGAATCCGATCCAGCACACGTTCCTGATCCGGTAGAAGTAAAGGACAGGCTTGGTGAGTTTGATGAAATCAGATAAGTTTACCTAATAACAGACTTATTTTTCCTCATTTTGTAAAAACTTGTATTTTTGATTCCAGAACCTCCTGAGTTAATACTTGATGCTAATATGGCCCGAGAACAGCATGTAAAAGCTGGAGATACCCTGAGACTTAGTGCTGTTATTAAAGGTGTTCCATTCCCAAAAGTTACTTGGAAGAAAGAAGATCATGAGGTCTCACCCAAAGCTGATATTGAAGTTACAGGAGTTGGCAGTAAGCTTGAAATCCGTAACACTGTCCATGAAGATGGTGGAATGTACTCCCTGACAGTTGAAAATCCAGCTGGTTCAAAGACTGTTTCAGTAAAAGTTGTGGTCTTAGGTAATCTTTTTGTGTTCCTTCTATGCAACATCTTTTTACTCTATAATTGGAGATTAAGAAATAAAGGAATTTCTGGAAAATATCTGTCAACCAAGTTATGAATCAAGTTATATCTTTATATTTATGCAAATATAAAAAAATAGAAAAAGGACTAAAAATTACATAAAATATAATGTAGTTTATCTTGAAATTTACTAAGTTTTTTAAGAAATGCTTTGGTTACCAAATAAATAACGGATTATATTTTTATTGATATTAGATAAGCCTGGTCCACCCAGAAATCTGAAAATCAGTGATGTTAGAAGTGACTCTTGCTATCTCACTTGGATGGAACCAGAAGATGATGGTGGCTCTGTGATTACCAACTATGTGGTGGAGAGGAAAGATGTAGCTTCTGCACAGTGGGTAGCCATCTCGTCATCCTCCAAGAAGCGCAGTCATATGGCTAAATATCTGATGGAAGGCACTCAGTATCTCTTCCGAGTTGCAGCTGAGAATCAGTATGGTAGAGGTCCATATGTGGAAACACTTAAGCCTATCAAAGCTATAGATCCACTGCGTAAGTGTTGTTCAGTTATATGATTTGTTTTCTTCATGGGGGATTTGGTAATTTTGAGGTTGTCCTGTTGGTATGAACATAATACAGTGGTGCCATAGATTTTTCATCCTAGTAACCATTTTGGTTTTGCATTTTAAAAGATCCTCCAGGGCCACCGAAGAATCTGCATCATGTAGATGTTGACAAGACTGAAGTTTCCCTTGTTTGGGATCGACCAGATCGTGATGGTGGTGCTGAGATAACTGGGTATTTGGTGGAATATCAAGAAGATGGTGCAGATGAATGGACAAAGTTCCAGACAGTCCCTATGCTAGACTGTGTTGTTACAGGCCTACAGAAAGGAAAAATATACAAATTCCGTGTGAGAGCTCAAAACATTGTTGGTCTTAGCCTTCCAGATACAACTATACCAATAGAATGTCAAGAAAAACTAGGTAATTTTTGGTTTTTCATGTTTTTTGACTGATTCATTTCTCTTTTCCTATAAACATTTGCCCTGGAAAAATAATTTCCATTTTTCTCTAATTTCAGTACCTCCATCTGTGGATCTAGATGTGAAGTTAATTGAAGGTCTTGTTGTTAAAGCTGGCACCACAGTGCGCCTTCCAGCGATTATGAGAGGTGTGCCAGTTCCCACAGCAAAATGGGTTACTGACGACACTGAAATTAAACCAGATGGCAAATACAAGATTGAGACTGACAATTACTCAACTGTGCTTACTATCAAAGACTGTGTAAGAAAAGATACGGGAGAATATCTACTCACAGTATCTAATGCAGCTGGCAGCAAAACTGTGGCTCTTCACCTTACAGTTTTGGATGTTCCAGGCCCACCAACTGGTCCTATTAATATTCTTGAAGTAACACCAGAATATATGGTTATTTCTTGGCGCCCTCCTAAAGATGATGGTGGGAGTCCTATAATAAATTATATTGTTGAGAAGCGTCAGTCAAAGAAAGAAACTTGGGGAGTGGTTAGCTCTGGAACAAGTCACACAAAAATTAAGGTTCCACGACTGCAGAAAGGCTGTGAATATATTTTCCGTGTTCGTGCAGAAAATAAGATAGGCATTGGCGCACCCCTGGATTCAGAACCAACAGTTGCTAAATACATGTTTGATCCACCATCCCCACCTGGTAAACCAACTGTTTATGATATTACAGAAAATGCTGCAACAGTGTCTTGGACCCTACCGAAATCTGATGGTGGAACTCCAATAACTGGTTATATACTTGAACGTCGGGAAGCATCTGGTAAATGGGTGCGTGTCAATAAGACACCTATACTTGATATGAAATACAGAGTCACTGGTCTTTTTGAAGGCAACACATATGAATTCAGAGTTTTTGCAGAAAACATGGTGGGCTTAAGCAAACCATCTCCCAGCTCTGATCCAATAAAAGCATCACGTCCTATCACTCCTCCTGGACCACCTATAAATCCAAAATTAAAAGACAAAACTAAAGAATCAGCTGATCTTGTGTGGACAAAGCCCCTCAAGGATGGTGGCAGCCCAATTCTGGGATACATTGTGGAATGTCAGAAAACTGGAACTACACAGTGGAATAGGATTAATAAGGATGAACTCATTAGACAGTGTGCTTTCAGAGTACCTGGATTAATAGAAGGAAATGAATATAAGTTCCGAATAAAAGCCGTCAACATCGTGGGAGAGGGAGAACCAAGAGAACTACCAGAAACTGTACTTGCAAAAGATATTCTTTCTCCTCCAGAAATAAGCCTAGATGTGACCTGTCGAGACTTAATTACTGTCCGAGTAGGTCAAACAATACGCATTACTGGTAAGGTAAAAGGCAGACCAGATCCTGAAATAACATGGTCTAAAGATGGCAAAGTACTAGTCCAAGAAAAGCATGTTGAAATACTTCATGATCTACCTAATGTTGAACTGCAAGTGAAAGAAGCCAAAAGATCTGATCATGGCAAATATATAATAGCAGCTAAGAACAGCTGTGGACAGGCTCAAGCTTTTGCTGTTGTTAATGTACTTGACAGACCGGGACCATGTCAGAACCTGAAAATAAGCTATGTCACAAAAGACTCTTGTATGATCTCTTGGGAGAGTCCAGTGGATAATGGTGGCTCTGAAATTACAAATTACATAGTAGAATACCGTCAACCGAATCAGAGGGGATGGTCAATTGTCTCCTCTGATATTACTAAACGATTAGTGAAGGCAAATCTTGTAGAGAACCGTGAATACTTCTTCAGAGTTTGTGCAGAGAACAAAATAGGTCCAGGTCCTTGCATTGAGACCAAGACTCCTATCCTTGCTATCAATCCTATTGACAAGCCTGGAGAGCCAGAAAATCTTCACATTGCAGAGAAAGGAAAGACATTTGTATATCTGAAATGGAGAAGGCCAGATTATGATGGCGGAAGTCCCAATTTAAGTTACCATGTTGAGAGAAAACTGAAAGATTCAGATGAATGGGAAAGAGTTCACAAAGGCAGCATTAAGGAAACACACTACATGGTAGATAAATGTGTGGAAAATAAAATTTACCAATTCCGAGTTCAAACTAAGAATGAGGCTGGTGAAAGTAACTGGGTAAAAACAGCTGAGGTTGTTGTGAAGGAGGATCTCCAGAAACCAGTGCTAGATTTGAAGTTGAGTGGGGTTCTAACTGTGAAAGCAGGCGACACAATTAGAATTGAGGCTGGAGTCAGAGGAAAACCACAGCCTGAAGTTGTATGGGCAAAAGACAAAGATGCCACAGATCTCACCAGATCTCCAAGAGTCAGTATTGAAAACACTTCTGACACATCTAAGTTTGTTCTCACAAAATCAAGGCGGTCTGATGGTGGGAAATACGTGATTACGGCAACTAATGCAGCTGGTAGCTTTGTAGCATATGCTACTGTTATTGTTTTGGATAAACCAGGTCCTGTACGAAACTTGAAAGTCACTGACATTTCAAGTGATAGATGTACTGTTACTTGGGATCCTCCAGAAGATGATGGTGGTTGTGAAATACAGAACTACATCCTGGAAAAATGTGAAAGCAAGCGTATGGTTTGGTCTACATACTCTTCCTCTGTCCTGACAAACTATGCCAAAGTGACACGCCTCATTGAAGGTAACGAATATATATTCAGAGTGCGTGCAGAGAATAAAATGGGCACTGGTCCACCAACAGAAACACATCCAATTATTGCAAAAACGAAATATGATAGACCTGGACGCCCCGACCCTCCAGATGTCACAAGAGTCAGCAAAGAGGAGATGACTGTAGTTTGGAATCCACCAGAATATGATGGTGGCAAATCAATTACAGGCTACATTTTAGAGAAGAAAGAGAAACGGTCCCTAAGATGGGTTCCTGTTACTAAAACTCCAATCCCAGAGAGACGCAAGAAGGTTACTAATCTCTTCCCTGGTCATGAATACCAGTTCCGTGTCAGTGCTGAAAATGAAGTCGGACTTGGAGAACCAAGCTTACCATCAAGACCTGTAATAGCCAAGGACCCAATAGGTAAAATACCATTGCATTTTTCTGTATTACTTCAATGTGAACAGATTGCTAAACTGTACGGCTGTGTTCTAATCTGTATTTTTTACTGTCTTGCAGAACCACCTGGTCCTCCCACAAACTTGAGAGTGGTTGATAGCACAAAGACTTCCTTAACCCTTGGCTGGGGAAAACCGGTGTACGATGGTGGTGCTCCAATTATTGGCTATGTTGTGGAAATGAGACCAAAAGTTGAGGGTGCTGATCCTGAGGCAGGATGGAAACGATGTAATGTTGCTGCTCAAGTTATTCATACAGAATTCACAGCTACCAGCCTGGATGAGAAGCAATTGTATGAGTTCAGGGTTTCTGCCCAAAACCAGGTTGGCCTTGGCCGACCAGCAGAATTGAAAGAAGCTGTGTCTCCCAAAGAAATTCTTGGTGAGTTTTCTCACCTTCTTTTGGGGTGTTTATATACAGCAATTTATTTGCTCTAGGCTTATTTTATTTCATGTGCAACACTTTGCATTTTATTTCTTTGTCTTTCAGAACCTCCTGAGATTGAGCTGGATGCAAGCATGAGAAAGTTAGTCACGGTCAGAGCAGGATGCCCTATTAGACTTTTTGCCATTGTGAGGGGTCGCCCAGCACCAAAAGTCACTTGGAGGAGAATGGGTGTTGATAATGTTATCAGAAAAGGACAAGTTGATCTGGTTGACACTATGGCCTTCTGTGTCATTCCCGATTCAACACGTGATGATTCAGGCAAATATTCATTGACACTTGTTAATGCAGCTGGAGAAAAGGCTGTATTTGTGAACGTCAGAGTTCTGGGTAAGTAATGAGAGAAATACCTCAAGACAACTTTATAACTATTTTGGATGTTCCTTGCAGGAATATTTATGATCCCCAGGTGCAACAGTTTTTGAGCACAACTCTATCATCTAACATTAACTCCCTCCATGTAGAAAGTTTTTGGTCCCCTTTAATTTTAACTTATTAAAGAAGAAAATACTAACATAAATTTAAATTTCTTCATAGATACTCCTGGACCTGTGTCAGACTTCAAGGTTTCAGATGTCACCAAGATGTCCTGCCATCTTTCATGGGCACCTCCAGAGAATGATGGGGGTAGCCCAGTGACTCATTACATCCTGCAGAAACGGGAGGCTGACAGGAAGACCTGGGCAACAGTCACAGCAGAACTAAAGAAAACTAGTTTCCAAATAGCGAACCTTGTGCCTGGAAATGAATATTACTTCAGAGTAACAGCAGTGAATGAATATGGGTCAGGTGTTCCAAGTGACATACCAAAACCTGTTCTAGCAACAGACCCTCTAAGTGAGTATGCCTTCATGTATATTTTATGTTTTTCTCCATGGATGTTTTCTGTTTGTTTTTCTCTAATTTTAGCAGATTTTTGCATTTTTTGAGTTGGTGCTTCTGAACGGAACAATGCTGCTAACTACTCCAGTTTAACATACGTATGTCTGTGTTGGTTTCTTTCAAATAATATGATCAATGAATATTGTACCTTTGAAATTATTACGAGTTTCGGTCTTTTATATATTGTCCTTGTTGGATTTGCATGGATAACTCCAATATTCAAGAGTAAGAAAATCTTGGAAATTCAATGTTTAATGTATTTCTTTTTTCCCCCTGAAAGGTGAACCAGATCCGCCAAGAAAACTAGAAGTTACTGAAATTACAAAGAATAGTGCTACTTTAGGCTGGCTGCCACCGCTGCGCGATGGAGGTTCTAAAATTGATGGATACATTGTTAGCTACAAAGAACATGATCAACCAGCAGATCGCTGGACAGAATATTCAGTTGTTAAAGATCTCTCCATTGTTGTAGCTGGTCTGAAAGAAGGAAAGAAGTACAACTTCAGAGTGGCAGCTAGAAATGCTGTAGGAGTAAGTTTGCCAATAGAAGCTACTGGAGAATATGAAATTAAAGAACAACTCAGTAAGTAACAATTTAAATACTACCTAATATACTGCTTTGATAATTAAATGAGTGAGATATACAGGTTTTTGAGTCACAGAAAGACATTTGCTTTATAGAGTTATCTGGAGGATTATGGTTAACTGTACTGAATATTTTGACAGGTCAGAAAAAAATGAGAGTTGACCACTAATTCAGAATTATTAAATAGTTTTTCATGTTTTTCTGTGCTTTCAGTTGGAACCAGAAGATAGGAATTAGGGAGAAATAATACATACCTTCAGTTAAGTTTAAATGAAAGAGAGAAAGTGTCAGACTGGTAATTTGAGAGATAAATGGGAAAGCTGGACCTGTTTTAATATAAGAGAAAATAAGTGGTTTATATTGTAAGGTTGGTTGAGAATATAAAACAAAAATCATGGAGGACGGGTTGGCCTATTTAAGGTGGCAGGGTTCCTGAAGCACAGGAAGATGTAGGGTAAGGGCAAGATGAGTGGAATCTTCTTAAGTTGGGACATGGGAAGAAAAAGAAGAACAGGAGAATGAAAACTAGCCAGTGGAAGGAAATACACCAAACATGCTGCCAGGTTTCTTTTGGGAAAAAAATCGATTTTTTGCCCAAGAAGAAGTAGGAGAAAAATAATTCAAGGATACAGAAAGATTGACTAAAAGAGATAAAAAGAGAAATCATATTTTGTGCATTAATAGTACACAAATCTCTACATAAATGTGTGTGAAGGCAATCCAAATTCATAAATATTCTCTTATAAACAGTACAATAATGTAAATGTAAGACTGGAATGGATATTGCCACCTGCAGAAACTGAAGTTGCCCATAAGTGGAACCTAAATTAAAGATTTTCTAGTCATTCATACAGGTGATTCCACTTAAGAAAGAAGCAGAGAAGTTTCACATGAAAAAGTAAATTAATATGTCAAAGAAGTTGAATTTATTTGCCTCTGTGTGATTTTTTTTTTTACAGTCCCACCTAAGATTCTGATGCCTGATCATGTTCACATTAAAGCTGGAAAGAAACTCAGAATTGAAGCTCATGTATATGGGAAGCCTCAGCCAGTCTGTAAATGGCTGAAAGGAGATCAAGATGTAGTTACATCCAGTCGCCTTGCTGTGCATAAAGCAGAAAAGTCTTCTGTTCTTATCATTAAGGATGTGACTAGAAAAGATACTGATTTTTACACTCTTACTGCAGAAAATAGCTCTGGTACTGATAGTCAGAAAATCAGAGTGACAGTCATGGGTATGTTTCATTTGGTTGTTTTTCAGTCCAGCTTTATACAAAGCTGGTTTTACTGTATTCCAGTGGTTGCCATTTTATTTCATCCCTTTTTTCTTAATATATTTTTCATGCAGATAAACCAGGTCCGCCACAGCCTCCATTTGATATTTCTGAAATAGATGCTGATGCTTGCACTCTTTCATGGCATATACCTCTTGAAGATGGTGGCAGCAACATTACAAACTATGTAGTTGAGAAGTGTGATGTAAGCCGAGGAGACTGGGTAACAGCTTTATCTTCTGTCACAAAGACAAGCTGCAGAATTGGAAAACTGATTCCTGGAGAAGAGTATATGTTCCGTGTTCGTGCTGAAAATCGTTTTGGGATTTCTGAGCCCCTTGCTTCTGGCAAGATGATCGCAAGATTCCCATTTGGTATGCCAGTTTTTGATAGCAGCATTTCTCTATTTGAACTTTCTAGTAAGAAAACATAGAATTGATGTCTATCTTCATATTCCTTTCTAGATGTTCCCAGTGAGCCAAAGAATGCACGTATTACCAAGGTCAATAAGGACTGCATTTTTGTTGCTTGGGATAAACCAGATAGCGATGGAGGCAGTCCAATCACTGGTTATCTCATTGAGCGCAAAGAAAGGAACAGTTTACTGTGGGTGAAAGCTAACGACACGGCTGTGCGCTCCACGGAATACCCTTGTGTGGGCCTCATTGAAGGTCTTGAGTATACTTTCAGAATTTATGCATTGAACAGAGCTGGAGCAAGTAAACCTAGTAAACCAACTGAGTTTGTCACAGCAAGAGCACCAGTTGGTAAGCCACTCATACCAATACTTCGCAACAGACTGTTTTTATGATAATTTTCAATATATCTGCAACTTATTATGATCTTTAGTTTGCCATTCTGTTTATACTTAACTGTTTACTATGATGTCACTCTGATGGCACTGCCTAGGTATGCAGTAAATAGGATCCAGTAATATTAAAGCCATTTTTTAATATGTTAGCTCTTTTTTGGAAAAATATACTATAATATGTTTTTATTTGCCATAGATCCCCCTGGAAAACCTGAAGTTATTGATGTCACTAAGAGTACTGCATCACTGGTATGGACAAGACCAAAGCATGATGGTGGTAGCAAACTTATTGGCTACTTTGTGGAAGCTTGCAAATTACCTGGTGATAAGTGGGTTCGGTGCAATACAACTCCGTATCAAATACCTGTAGAAGAGTACACTGTGACTGGTTTGGAAGAAAATGCTCAGTACCAATTCAGAGCAATTGCCAAGACAGCAGTTAACATTAGCCGACCTTCAGAACCTTCTGATCCAGTGACCATTCATCCAGAAAATGGTAAGGAATATAAAAGCATTTGATAGTTCTGGAAGGGGTCTGTGCATGTTGGGAACTAACACTCATGTGAAGAATGAGACATTTATGTCCTACTAGATTGATTAACTCTTGGACTCTTTCCTTTCAGTTCCTCCCAGAATAGAGTTGGATCTGTCTATGCAGTCCCAGCTTACAGTAAAAGCTGGAACTAATGTGTGTCTGGAGGCAAATGTGTATGGCAAGCCAATGCCAGCAATCACCTGGAAGAAAGAAGGAGAAGTTTTAAAGCCATCTGAAGGTGTTAAGATCACCACAAAGAGAAATCTTGCTACAGTTGAGCTGTTCAGTGTTAACAGGAAGCAAACAGGAGACTACACTATCACTGCTGAAAATGCAAGTGGATCAAAGTCAGCAACCATTAGGCTTAAAGTACTTGGTAAGCTAAAGACTTTCTATTAATAAATACATTTATAATTAAATGATATTGCAAGAGATGGAACTATAACAATGTGATGTTCATTGTTCTAGATAAGCCTGGCCCACCAGCCTCTGTCAAAATCAAACATATGTATGCAGATCGTGCAATGCTTTCTTGGGAACCTCCTCTGGAAGATGGAGGTTCAGAAATTACTAACTACATTGTAGACAAGCGTGAAACAAGCAGACCTAACTGGGCCCAAGTCAGTGCCAATGTACCCATTACAAGCTGCACGGTGGAGAGACTAATAGAAGGACATGAGTATCAGTTCCGCATTTGTGCTGAAAACAAATATGGTGTTGGAGACCCCATCTTAACTGAACCTGCAGTTGCTAAGAACCCATATGGTAAGTGCTTTGTGGAATAGTTTCATTAGTCACTGTGTTTTTGTCTGTGCTTATGAATGTGAATGTAACTTTCAAATAAATCTCCACAGATGTACCTGGGCCTTGTGATCCACCAGTGATTAGCAATGTAACAAAAGACTTTATGACTGTTAGCTGGAAGCCACCAGCTAGTGATGGTGGATCCCCAATAACTGGTTATATACTTGAGAAGCGTGAAACAAAGGCTCTTAACTGGACAAAAGTAAACAGAAAGCCTGTCATTGAAAGAACTGTTAAAGCTACTGGACTCCAAGAAGGAACAGAATATGAGTTCCGGGTGATAGCGTTGAATAAGGCTGGACCTGGCAAGCCTAGTGCACCATCTAAAGCAGTGTATGCTCGTGATCCTCAATGTAAGCTAAAAGTCTCAGATATTTTCCATTATTTCCAAATGTTATCATGCAGCATTTGGTATGCTAACTTTACGTTGTTTTAATTCCCAGATCCTCCTGGCCCACCTGCTTTCCCGAAAGTGGTTGATACTACTCGTAATTCGATAAGCCTGTCATGGAGCAAACCAGCATATGATGGAGGAAGCCCTATAATTGGTTATCTAGTGGAATCAAAACGAGCTGACACAGACAACTGGGTCAGATGCAATCTACCCAAGAATTTACAGGCTACACAATTTGTGGTAACAGGGCTGATGGAAGATACAGAGTACCAGTTCCGTGTTTATGCTGTCAATAAGATTGGATACAGCGATCCAAGTGATGTTCCTGATAAACACACTGCCAAAGACATTTTAAGTATGTTCACTGAAAACACATTGCCTTGTTGACTTTTGCTTCAGTTTATGGGATGAGTTTCAAAGACACACTTTGTCACAGGTCACAGGCGCAGATTAATTTGGAACATGTTTTTACTAAAAAAATGTGGGCTAACAGTGGCTCATTTGGAAGAAAACAGGGCAGTTAGGAACAGAATAGAATTTGGTGTCTGCTTTTTTCATTTGTATGTTTTATAGCCTTCTACCTCCTACTGGATCTTCAAGAGTCTTTTTCTTTTTCTAATCCTAAAATTAGAATTTTCAGATTGCTCATATTTCTTAAAACTTTCAGTCACCTTCATATCTTCTAAACAATTTGAAGCCAAGATTACTATTCTAAGCAGCTGTATGATACTCTTTGATTGTATGACACTTACTCCTTAAGAGACATGCTGGCATTTGTATGCATTTTGCTGTACATACAAAAGCACTGCTTCACAAAATTATCTTAGTTCAAGAAAAGCATTGGAGTCCAGGATGGTCTGGAACTCCTTTGAATTCTAGAGAAACTAAGAGCCTTTCTAACATAAATGGTGTAAAGGCAGGGGGGAAAAAAAGGAGGTGAAATCAGTGCCAAAAAAAGGTATATTTGCAAATTATCTTCAAAGAGGAGTCAGGACACTTACTAACATCATCACAGGCATGAGAAGTTGGTTAGTCTAGTGAAATGCCAGTAAAAAGGGAGTTTTTGTCACAGTAGCTTTTGTGATCGTCTAAAGATGATGCTTTAATTACATGGGTTTTTTCCTCGCACACACAGTTCCACCTGAAGGAGAACTTGATGCAGAACTAAGGAAAGTCCTTGTGTTGCGTGCTGGAGTCACAATGAGGCTTTACGTGCCAGTAAGAGGACGTCCACCTCCTAAGATTTCATGGTCTAAAGTGGGTGCCAACCTAAGAGATAGACAAGGATTAGACATCAAGTCAACTGATTTTGATACCTTCCTGCGTTGTGAAAATGTAAATAAATATGATGCTGGAAAATATGTCCTCAGTCTGGAGAACAGCTGTGGCAAAAAGTCATACACCATTGTTGTAAAAGTACTTGGTAAGTCTCACGGCTTTCTCCATTATAATATAAATGTTAAGTTTTAACTGGTTTTTAAAATTTTGTTACTAAATCAAATATGGTGTTGTTGTGTTTATCCAGATACTCCAGGCCCGCCCATTAACCTGGTTGTAAAGGAAGCATCTAAAGATTCTGCCTTCATTACATGGGAACCTCCTCTAGTAGATGGGGGCAGTCCAATCACAAATTATGTTGTTGAAAAACGTGATGCAGAAAGAAAATCATGGTCCACAGTAACAACAGAATGTCCAAAGACAAGCTACAGGATAACTAACTTAGAAGAAGGCAAATCTTACTTCTTCAGAGTTTTTGCTGAAAATGAATATGGTATTGGTGATCCTTGTGAAACTCGTGATGCTGTCAAAGCTTCTGGTAGGAAAAATGAATCCTTTTCACCTATTTTTTGGTTCAAATAATCTTTATTTTTAGCCTGAATGAAAACTTTCTATGCTTTTCTTCCTTGTAGAAACACCTGGGCCAGTTGTGGATCTAAAAGCTTCAGCTGTAACAAAATCCTCATGCAATTTGGTATGGAAGAAACCTATCAGTGATGGTGGAAGCCGTATTTCTGCATATATTGTTGAGGTCCTGATTGGTGAAGATAAATGGCAAGAAGTCATGCGGGGAAAGAACCTCCATTTTTCAATGAGAGACTTAAAAGAAGGACAAGAGTACACTTTTAGAGTGAGGGCCCAAAATGATGCTGGATATGGAACTCCATCAGAGATCACAATTGTAGCAAGAGATGATGTTGGTGAGAAGCAAGATCATTAATTCAGTGCTTTACTTACCCAAATTATATTTTATGCATACTATCATTACCATGTGTACATAGAAATAAGACACCTTTAAAACAGCATCTTAATTTTATCAGAGTTTATGCATAGTGGAGTAACTGGTTTCCTTCATTTTTTACAGCGGCACCTGAACTTGACTTAAGAGATCTACCTGATTTGTGCTATACTGCTAAAGAGGGTAGCAATTTCCGTCTTAAAATCCCTATGAAAGGCAAGCCTGTCCCAACCGTAACTTGGAAGAAGGATGAAGACCAGGCAATTACTGAGAGTGGAAGAGTTGCATTTGAATCTACGGCAGTTAACACCACCCTTGTAGTACATGACTGCCAGAAAGCTGATGCAGGAAAATACACAATAACTCTGAGGAATGTTGCTGGCAGCAAGGAAGGCACGATTTTTGTGAAAGTTGTTGGGAAACCTGGCATACCAACAGGTCCAGTGAAGTTTGAAGAAGTCACAGCTGATGCCATAACCTTAAAATGGGGCCCTCCAAAAGACGATGGTGGTTCAGAAATCACTAACTATGTTCTAGAGAAGAGAGATAATGTAAACAATAAGTGGGTGACTTGTGCCTCTGCGGTCCAGAAAACCACATTTAGAGTTACAAGACTTCATGAAGGAAATGAATATACATTCAGGATCAGGGCTGAAAATAAATATGGAGTAGGGGAAGGTCTTAAATCAGAGCCTGTCATTGCAAAACATCCATTTGGTAAGTATCCATTATAATTTTTGAAATCTAAAAAATTTATTTTAGAGGTGATAATAACTTTTAACACTGCTGCATTTTTTCAATATTGTTTAGATGTCCCAGATGCTCCTCCACCTCCCAATATTGTTGCTGTTCGGCATGAGTCTGTAGCTTTAACTTGGACTGATCCCAGAAGAACTGGAGGTTCACCAATCACAGGTACGTCCCCCAAAACCTCCCTAGTATTTCAGTTCTTAGTGGTTCTTTCTCTCTGTCAAAAGGTAAGATAAAAGTAGCAGGTGTTTATGCACTACATTGAGTGATTGATTGATTGATTGATTTATTGATTGATTGATTGACTGACTGATTTCACTGGTTTACTTCCTATTTAAAAAAAGAAATAACTCAAATGTTGGGAAAATACTAACTGAGAAATAATATCTTTGCTCAGAGCCCAAATATGTCAAGAAATAAACCCAAATTCACCTGTATGTGACAATACTTGTCTCTACAAAATGAGCAATTTGCATTTACAAACATCTCCTCATTGCAATTATGTACATCCATCCATCGTGTATGTCCACATCCTGATTTTCAGTGCTCGTCTTGCGCAATGCACATGCAACATGCAATACGGGCAGTATGATGTCTCACAATGCTGTGAGAAATTAGGATTTCTAGAAATGCCCCCCATATTTTCATCTCATAATTTGTCCTCTAGGTTATCACATTGAAGTTAAAGAAAGAAATAGTCTTCTGTGGAAGAGAGCAAATACAACGCCAATAAGAATGAAAGATTTCAGAGTGACAGGTTTAACTGAAGGTCTGGAATATGAATTCAGAGTAATGGCAATCAATCTGGCTGGAGTAGGTAAACCAAGTCTTCCATCTGAACCAGTTGTGGCACTTGATCCTATTGGTAAGTCATCAGGAGAATAAAAAGGAAAATGATGAAAATTGAAATAGCTTTTGTTTGACTGCTATTTATTATTTTTTTCTTCTAGATCCTCCTGGGAAACCTGAAGTTATCAATGTAACCAGGAACTCAGTAACACTCATTTGGACTGAACCAAAATATGATGGCGGACATAAATTAACTGGCTATATTGTTGAAAAGCGTGATTTACCCAAAAAGACTTGGATGAAAGCTAATCACGTGAATGTTCCAGACTGTGCATTTACTGTAACTGACCTTACTGAAGGCTGCAAATACGAATTCAGAATTAGAGCAAAGAACACCGCTGGAGCTATCAGTCCTCCATCTGAATCCACAGGAACCATAATATGCAAGGATGAGTACGGTATGTAGATGACATTGAAAAGGTGGAATTTTACTTGAATAATTATTATGAAATCTCTTTTGTTTCCTATCCCTGTGTTCTTGTTGTAACAATTAATATTATTTGTCTTTGTTTTGACAGAGGCACCAAGCATTGTTCTGGACCCTACTTTGAAGGAAGGTTTAACAGTAAAAGCAGGGGAAACCATCACACTGTCTGCTATTAGTATCCGTGGCAAACCACCTCCAACTTCAGCATGGTCAAAAGCTGGAAAAGACTTTAGACCCTCAGAGCTTGTGCACATTGAAACCAAACCAACTTCTTCTACTCTAAGTGTCAAATATGCGGCCAGAAAAGATTCTGGAGAATACACCATCACTGCAACCAATCCTTTTGGCACTAAGCAGGAGACTGTACATGTGAAAGTTTTAGATATTCCAGGACCTCCAGGGCCTATTGAGATCAGCAATGTTTCCGCAGAAAAAGCGACTCTTACATGGACACCTCCTGCAGAAGATGGGGGATCACCAGTAAAATCATATGTTCTTGAAAAGAGAGAAACTAGTCGACTGCTCTGGACATTGGTTGCTGAAAACATTGAGAGCTGCAGGCATGTTGTTAGCAAGCTCATTCAAGGAAATGAATATGTTTTTCGTGTCTCAGCAGTAAATCAGTATGGCAAGGGTGAACCAGTACAATCAGAACCAGTTAAAATGGTGGATAGATTTGGTAAGTAGAACAAGCTAAGAGATTCCAGTGTGATTGTATTAATTTCTAAAGACTTGACTTTTTGTTTAACTATACTTTTTTCTTCTTGAACAGGTCCTCCAGGACCTCCTGGAAAACCAGAAGTAACAAATGTGACTAAAAATACTGTCACAGTTACCTGGAAAAGGCCAGTCGATGATGGTGGAAGTGAAATCACTGGTTATCATGTGGAGCGAAGAGAAAAGAAAGGTTTAAGATGGGTGAGAGCAACAAAGAAACCAGTTTCAGATCTTAGATGCAAAGTAACTGGTCTTCTGGAAGGAAACGAATATGAATTCCGTGTCAGTGCGGAAAACAGAGCTGGAGTTGGACCACCAAGTGATACTTCAAACTCCGTCCTTTGCAAAGATGTTGCATGTCAGTATCGTGCTTTTTCTTTTGAGGGGTGGGTGGGATGGGTAGGGAGTACATTCAGAGAGCATAAGAATGACTTCTGCTGTAATGTAATGTGTTATCTTCTGTTTGCTTTTCAGACCCACCAGGTCCACCTTCAAATCCAAGAGTGACTGATACCACAAAGACAAGTGCATCTTTAGCCTGGGGCAAGCCTCATTATGATGGTGGTCTTGAAATCACTGGCTATATAGTAGAGCATCAAAAAGAAGGAGAAGATGAATGGGTGAAAGATACAATAGGGACTGCTTTAAGAATCACTCAGTTTGTTGTAGCTCATCTGCAGACCGGGGCCAAGTATAATTTTAGAATCTCTGCCATGAATGCTGCAGGTGTCAGTGAACCGGCAATAATTCCAAGTGTGGAAATCATTGACCGAGAAGAGATTCCTGACTTTGAACTGGATGCTGAGCTAAGAAGAACACTTGTTGTTAGAGCTGGATTAACTATTCGGATTTTTGTACCAATTAAAGGACGTCCAACTCCAGAAGTTACATGGACAAAAGATGATGTTTCACTCAAAGGACGTGCCAGTATTGAAAATACCGACTCTTTTACACTGTTGATTGTCACAGAGTGCACCAGATATGATGCAGGAAAATATGTAATGACTCTTGAAAACGCTGCTGGTAAGAAGACTGGCTTTGTAAATGTAAAAGTCTTGGATACACCAGGTCCACCAATAAACCTTAAGCCTAGAGAAATAACCAAAGACAGCATCACTCTCCAATGGGATATGCCTCTGGTAGATGGAGGTTCACGTATAACAAACTATATTGTTGAGAAACGTGAATCAACTCGGAAGGCATATTCAACAGTCACAACCAACTGCCAGAAGTGTTCCTTCAAGATTCCTAATTTGGCTGAGGGGTGTGAATACTATTTCAGAGTACTGGCTGAAAATGAGTATGGTATTGGTGAACCAGCTGAAACTACAGAACCAGTAAAAGCTTCTGAGGCCCCATCCCCACCTGAGAGCCTTAATATTATGGATGTAACACGGAACTCAGTTAGCCTAGCTTGGCCAAAACCAGAACACGATGGTGGCAGCAAGATCACTGGGTATGTAATTGAAGCACAGAGAAAAGGAACCAACCAGTGGGCACACATCACCACTGTAAAAACACTGGACTGTGTAGTAAAGAATCTAACTGAAAATGAAGAGTATACTTTCCAGGTTATGGCAGTTAACAGTGCTGGAAGAAGTGCCCCAAGGGAAAGCAGACCAGTTATTATCAGGGAGCAAACAATGCTACCAGAGTTTGACCTCCGGGCTATTTACCAGAAAACAGTCATTGCCAAAGCTGGTGACAATATCAAGATTGAAATCCCTGTACTTGGTCGTCCAAGGCCTACTGTGACTTGGAAGAAAGAAGACCAGATACTTAAGCAAACACAAAGGGTAAATTATGAAAATACAGCAACTGCAACCATACTGACCATCAATGAATGTATTCGAAGTGATAGTGGTCAATATCCACTGTCAGCTAAAAATATTGTTGGAGAAGTTAGTGAAGTAATCACAGTTCAGGTTCATGACATACCTGGACCGCCTACTGGACCAATCAAATTTGAAGAAATTTCATGTGATTTCCTAACATTCTCGTGGGAGCCTCCTTTGAATGATGGTGGTGTACCAATAAGTAACTATGTTGTAGAAATGCGTCAGACTGACAGTACCACATGGACTGAATTGGCAACTACAGTGATACGCACTACTTTTAAAGCCATTCGTCTTACTACTGGAGTTGAGTATCAGTTCCGCGTTAAAGCTCAAAACAGATATGGAGTTGGTCCAGCCATTACTTCAGAGTCTGTAGTTGCCAACTACCCATTTAAGGTACCTGGGCCTCCCGGCACTCCCCAAGTGATTGCAGTCACCAAAGAAACCATGACCATTAGCTGGAATGAGCCAGTTACTGATGGTGGAAGCCCAATACTGGGATATCACATTGAAAGAAAAGAACGAAACAGCATTGTTTGGCAGACTGTAAGTAAAATGTTGGTGTCAGGAAATATCTTTAAGTCATCTGGACTCACCGATGGCATTGCATATGAATTCCGTGTTATAGCAGAAAACCTGGCTGGGAAGAGCAAGCCAAGCAAGCCATCTGAGCCTGTGTTTGCCCTAGACCCAATAGATCCACCTGGTAAGCCGATACCTCTGAACATTACAAGACATGCAGTTACACTGAAGTGGACTAAACCAGAATATAATGGAGGTTTTAAGATAACTGGCTACACTGTTGAAAAAAGAGACCTTCCTAATGGCCGTTGGCTGAAGGCTAATTTCAGCAATATACTAGAGACTGAATTCACTGTAAGTGGTTTGACAGAAGATGCTGCCTATGAATTCCGTGTCATTGCTAGGAATGCTGGTGGAGCTGTTAGTCAGCCCTCAGAGCCATCAGATGCAATCACTTGTAGAGATGACATTGAAGCACCAAGGATAAAGGTGGACGCTAAATACAAGGACACAATAGTGCTGAAAGCAGGTGAAGTTTTCAGACTTGAGGCGGATGTTTCAGGTCGCCCTCCACCAACTATGACATGGACAAAGGGAGAAAAAGAACTTGAAGACACAGCAAAATTAGAAATAAAAATAGCAGACTTCTCTACTATTCTCATCAACAAAGATTCCTCAAGAAGAGATAGTGGTGCTTATACGCTTACTGCAACAAACCCTGGTGGCTTTGCCAAGCATATCTTCAATGTCAAAGTTCTTGATAGACCTGGTCCCCCAGAAGGTCCTTTGGCTGTGTCTGAAGTCACTGCAGAAAAATGTGTGCTGTCATGGCTACCCCCACTGGATGATGGAGGAGCGAAGATTGACCACTATGTGGTTGAAAAACGTGAAACAAGTAGATTGGCATGGACATCTGTAGGCACAGAAGTTCCAGTGACTAAACTGAAGGTTACTAAACTGTTGAAGGGCAATGAGTACGTGTTCCGAGTTATGGCTGTTAACAAATACGGAGTTGGTGAGCCACTGGAATCAGAGCCCATTCTTGCAGTAAATCCATATGTTCCACCTGACCCACCTAAAACACCTGAAGTTACAGCAATTACCAAGGATTCTATGGTTGTCTGTTGGGGGCATCCTGATTCTGATGGTGGGAGCCCAATAACTAACTATATTGTGGAACGTCGAGACAGGACTGGCCTACGGTGGGTGAAATGTAACAAAAAGGTTGTTACTGACTTACGTTTTAAAGTGTCTGGACTGACAGAAGGCCATGAATATGAATACAGAGTCATGGCAGAAAATGCTGCTGGTGTCAGTGAGCCAAGCCCAACCAGTCCATTCTATAAAGCCTGTGATACTGTATTTAAGCCTGGTCCCCCAGGTAATCCTCGTGTTTTGGATAGCAGCAAGTCATCTATTACAATAGCATGGAACAAACCAATATATGATGGTGGTTCGGAGATCACAGGTTACATGGTTGAGATTGCACTACCTGAAGAAGATGAGTGGAAGATTGTAACTCCACCAGTGGGTCTAAAGGCGACTTCTTTTACCATCACCGACTTGAAAGAAAATCAAGAGTATAAAATACGGATATATGCTATGAACTCTGAAGGTCTTGGGGAACCTGCCCTTGTTCCTGGCACCCCAAAAGCTGAAGAAAGAATGCTACCTCCAGAGATTGAACTTGATGCAGAACTTCGGAAAGTTGTAACTATTAGAGCTTGCTGTACTCTGAGACTCTTTGTCCCAATTAAAGGAAGACCTGCACCTGAAGTAAAATGGACAAGAGAACATGGGGAATCTTTGGATAGAGCAAGCATTGAATCAACAAGCTCTTATACTTTACTTATTGTTGAAAATGTAAATAGATTTGATAGTGGCAAATACATACTGACAATTGAAAACAGCTCAGGTAGTAAGACAGCATTTGTTAATGTCAGAGTTCTTGATACTCCAGGGGCACCTCAAGATTTGAAAATAAAGGAAGTTACGAAATCTTCAGTTACACTCACATGGGAGCCTCCTCTCATAGATGGTGGCTCTAAAATAAAAAATTACATTGTTGAAAAGCGTGAATCAACAAGAAAAGCTTATTCAACTGTTAATGCCAATTGCCACAAGACCAGCTGGAAAGTTGATTCACTGCAAGAAGGCTGCAACTACTACTTCAGAGTCCTAGCTGAAAATGAGTATGGAATAGGCCTTCCAGTTGAAACCTCAGAATCCATAAAAGTATCAGAAAGACCGCTTCCACCAGGGAAAATAACTTTGTTGGATGTGACAAGAAATAGCGTCACCTTATCTTGGGAAAAACCTGAACATGATGGTGGTAGCAGAATTCTGGGCTATATTGTAGAAATGCAAAGCAAAGGTAGTGAAAAGTGGTCAACCTGTGCTACAGTAAAAGTTACTGAAGCCACCATTACAGGATTGATCCAAGGTGAAGAATACACGTTCCGTGTTTCAGCTCAGAATGAGAAAGGTATCAGTGATCCTCGCCAGCTGGGTATACCAGTTGTTGCAAAAGATCTTGTGATCCCACCAGCTTTCAAACTACTGTTTACCACTTTCAGTGTTTTAGCAGGAGAGGACTTAAAGGTTGATGTTCCTTTTGTTGGTCGACCCAAACCAGCAGTGTCTTGGCATAAAGACAATGTGGCATTGAAGCAGACTACAAGAGTAAATGCAGAAAGCTCGGAAAACAACACAGTGTTAACAATAAAAGAAGCATGCAGAGAAGATGTGGGAACATATTTAGTTAAACTTACAAACTCCGCTGGTGAAGCAACTGAGACACTAAATATTGTTGTCCTTGACAAACCAGGACCTCCAACTGGACCAGTAAAAGTAGATGAAGTAACAGCAGATAGTATTACCATTTCCTGGGAACCACCCAAGTATGATGGTGGTAGCTCTATCAATAATTACATTGTAGAAAGAAGAGACACTTCCACCACGACTTGGCACATTGTGTCAGCTACTGTTGCAAGAACAACTATAAAAGCATGTCGTTTAAAGACTGGCTGTGAATATCAGTTCAGAATCGCAGCTGAGAACAGATATGGGAAGAGTACGTATCTCACCTCAGAGTCAATAATAGCCCAATACCCATTTAAAGTTCCCGGTCCACCTGGAACTCCTTTTGTAACAAATGTCTCAAAAGACAGCATGGTGGTACAATGGCATGAGCCAGTCAATGATGGCGGTAGTAGGATCATTGGTTATCACCTGGAGCGCAAAGAAAGAAACAGCATTCTGTGGGCTAAACTGAATAAAACACCTCTTCCAGATACCAAATTTAAGACAACTGGTCTTGAGGAAGGTCTTGAATATGAATTCAGAGTCTATGCAGAAAACATAGTGGGTATTGGAAAGGCAAGTAGAGCATCTGAATGCTATACTGCACGTGACCCATGTGACCCTCCAGGTCGTCCAGAACCTGTAATTGTCACAAGAAGCTCAGTAACACTCCAGTGGAAGAAACCTATATATGATGGTGGAAGTAAAATCACAGGCTATGTTGTTGAAAAGAAGGAATTACCTGATGGCCGTTGGATGAAAGCAAGCTTCACAAATGTCATTGATACTCAGTTTGAAGTAACTGGTCTGGTCGAAAACCAGAGATACGAATTCCGTGTTATAGCACGAAATGCTGCAGGTGTTTTCAGTGAACCATCTGAGAGCTCAGGGGCAATTACAGCAAGAGATGAAGTAGAACCACCTCAAATAAGTATGGATCCAAAATATAAAGACACTATTGTAGTGCATGCTGGTGAGTCATTCAAGCTTGATGCTGATGTTCATGGCAAACCAATACCTTCCATTCAGTGGTTAAAAGGTGATCGTGAGCTGACAAGCACCGCTCATATGGAAATAAAAACTACTGATTTTGCAACAAGCCTCAGTGTGAAGGAAGCCACTAGAGTTGACAGTGGGCAGTATGTACTACTGGCAAAGAATGTTGCAGGAGAAAAGAAGGTTCCTGTTAATGTCAAAGTTCTTGATAGACCTGGACCTCCAGAAGGACCTGTTGAGCTTACAGGTGTTACAGCTGAAAAATGCACACTGTCATGGAAACCTCCACTGCAAGATGGTGGTAGCGATATTTCACACTATGTTGTAGAAAAAAGGGAAACCAGTCGCTTGGTGTGGACTGTTGTTGACTCAAATGTGCAAACCCTGAATTGCAAAGTTACAAAACTTCTAGAAGGAAACGAGTATGTTTTCCGCATCATGGCAGTAAATAAATACGGTGTTGGTGAACCTCTTGAGTCTGACCCAGTAGTTGCAAAGAACCCATTTGTTGTGCCACTTCCTCCA
The DNA here is from genome assembly GCA_013398275.1 of Promerops cafer. Taxonomy (NCBI): domain Eukaryota; kingdom Metazoa; phylum Chordata; class Aves; order Passeriformes; family Nectariniidae; genus Promerops; species Promerops cafer. The sequence continues at coordinate 2,167,980 of VZSE01009823.1, read as the reverse complement.
AAGGCTCCAGAAGTCACAGCAGTTACCAAGGATTCTATGATAGTTGTATGGGAAAGACCAGCCTCAGATGGCGGCAGTGAAATCCTAGGCTACGTCCTTGAAAAACGAGATAAGGAAGGTATTCGCTGGACAAGATGTAACAAACGCCTGATAAGTGAACTGCGATACAGAGTGACTGGTCTTATAGAAAATCATGACTATGAGTACAGAGTTTCAGCTGAAAATGCTGCTGGTCTTAGTGAACCAAGTCCACCTTCTACTTACTACAAAGCATGCGATCCTATTTACAAGCCAGGTCCACCCAATAATCCTAAAGTTACAGATGTTACAAGATCTTCAGTTTTTCTTTCATGGGGTAAACCTATATATGATGGTGGCTCTGAAATTCAGGGATACATTGTGGAAAAATGTGACGTAACTGACGGTGAATGGGCAATTTGTACCCCTCCAACTGGAATTAAGAATACTCACATGGAAGTAGAAAAATTAGTGGAAAAACATGAATACAAATTCCGCATATGTGCAGTTAATAAAGCAGGAGTTGGAGAGCATGCAGATGTGCCTGGTTCTGTTATTGTAGAAGAGAAGATGGAGGCACCAGACCTTGACCTTGACATGGAATTAAGGAAGATTGTAAATGTGAGAGCAGGAGGTTCCTTAAGACTGTTTGTTCCCATCAGAGGTCGTCCAACACCTGAAGTAAAATGGGGTAAAGTGGATGGTGACATCAGAGAAGCAGCTATTATTGATACCACCAGTAGCTTTACTTCCCTTGTTCTAGATAATGTTAACAGATTTGATAGTGGAAAGTATACTCTGACCTTGGAAAACAGCAGTGGGACAAAGTCTGCCTTTGTCAGTGTAAGAGTACTGGATACCCCAAGTGCACCTGTTAATTTAAAAATCAGAGAGATCACTAAAGACTCTGTTTCACTTTCATGGGAGCCTCCTCTCTTGGATGGTGGAGCAAAAATAAAGAATTTCATTATTGAGAAGCGTGAAGCAACAAGAAAGGCATATGCAGCTGTTGTAACAAACTGCCACAAGACTTCATGGAAAGTAGATCAACTTCAGGAGGGCTGCTATTACTTCTTCAGAATCTCTGCCGAGAATGAGTATGGAATTGGCCTCCCTGCAGAAACCAGTGACCCAATTAAAGTTGCTGAAGTTCCACAGCCTCCTGGGAAAATAACAGTGGATGATGTCACAAGAAACAGTGTCTCACTAAGCTGGGCAAAACCTGAACATGATGGTGGCAGCAAAATCATACAATATATTGTTGAAATGCAAGCAAAGGGTAGTGAGAAGTGGTCAGAGTGTGCTCGTGTTAAAACACTTGAAGCAGTTGTTACTAATCTAACTCAAGGGGAAGAATATCTTTTTAGAGTTATGGCTGTAAATGAAAAGGGTAAGAGTGATCCTAGAGCACTTGCAGTTCCAATAGTTGCCAAAGACCTGGTGATTGAACCTGATGTAAGACCTGCTTTCCACAGTTACAGTGTTCAGGTGGGACAGGACCTAAAAGTAGAAATACCAATTGCAGGTCGACCTAAACCAACTGTTACCTGGGTTAAAGATGGTCAGCCATTAAGGCAGACCACAAGAGTCAATGTTAGCGATTCAACTGATCTCACTATATTGAATCTTAAGGAAACTAGCAAAGAAGACAGTGGCACTTACGAAATCACTGTGGCTAATGTTGTTGGGCAAAAGTCTGCCTCTGTTGAAATTATTACCCTAGACAAACCTGACCCTCCAGTTGGACCTGTGAAGTTTGATGAAATAAGTGCAGAAAGTATTACCCTGTCATGGAATCCCCCAGCATACACAGGCGGCTGCCAAATCACCAACTATGTTGTGCACAAGAGAGATACAACAACCACTGTATGGGAAATCGTTTCGGCTACTGTTGCAAGAACTACACTGAAGGTGACTAAACTGAAAACTGGTTCGGAATACCAGTTCAGAATATTTGCTGAGAACAGGTATGGGCAGAGTTTTGCATTGGAATCTGCACCAGTTGTAGCACAGTATCCCTACAAGGAGCCGGGACCTCCTGGCACACCATTTGTGACAACAGTTACAAAAGACTCCATGGTTGTACAATGGCATGAACCAGTAAATGATGGTGGCAGTAGAGTGTTGGGCTACCATCTTGAGAGAAAGGAGAAAAACAGCATTCTATGGACTAAAGTAAACAAGACTATTATTCAGGACACAAGTTTTAAGACAAATAACCTTGAAGAAGGAATTGAATATGAGTTTCGAGTTTCTGCAGAAAATATTGTTGGTATAGGCAGAACAAGTAAAGTTTCTGAGTGCTATGTAGCTCGTGATCCATGTGATCCTCCAGGTCGCCCAGAAGCTGTAATAATAAAAAGAAGCTCTATTACTCTACAGTGGACCAAACCGGAATATGATGGTGGAAGTAAGGTTACTGGTTATATTGTAGAGAAACGTGACTTACCAGATGGTCGCTGGATGAAAGCGAGCTTCACAAATATCATTGAAACACAGTTCACTGTAACAGGACTTACTGAAGACCAAAGATACGAATTTAGAGTAATTGCAAAGAATGCTGCAGGTGCAATAAGCAAACCTTCTGACAGTACAGGACCAATAACAGCACGGGATGAAGTTGAACTTCCACGAATTTCAATGGATCCGAAGTACAAAGACACTATTGTTGTAAATGCTGGTGAAACATTCAGACTTGAGGCTGACGTTCATGGAAAGCCACTACCAACCATTAAGTGGTACAAAGGAGATAAAGAGCTTGAGGACACTGCTAGATATGAAATAAAGAACACAGATTTCAGTGCATTAATAATTGTAAAAGATGCTATTAGGGTTGATGGTGGACAGTACATTCTAGAAGCCTCTAATGTTGCAGGAGCAAAGACAGTAACAGTAAATGTAAAAGTCTTGGACAGGCCAGGACCTCCAGAGGGCCCAGTCCAAGTGACAGGAGTTACAGCTGAAAAATGTGCACTGGCATGGGGTCCTCCTCTTCATGATGGTGGCAGTGATATTTCTCATTACATTGTAGAAAAGAGAGAAACTAGCCGCCTGGCATGGACTGTAGTTGCTTCAGAAGTTTTACCTACAATGCTGAAAGTAACAAAACTCTTGGAAGGAAATGAATACGTCTTCCGTATCATGGCAGTTAACAAATATGGGGTTGGTGAGCCATTAGAATCTGTGCCAGTAATGATGAGAAATCCATTTGTGGTTCCTGGACCTCCAAAAGCCTTGGAAATTACCAACATCACAAAGGATTCTATGACTGTCTGCTGGACCCGGCCAGATAGTGATGGAGGTAGTGAAATCGTAGGTTACATTGTAGAAAAGAGAGACCGAGCAGGCATCAGATGGATAAAATGCAATAAACGCCGCATTACAGATTTGCGATTAAGAGTTACAGGTTTAACAGAGGATCATGAATATGAATTCAGAGTTTCTGCTGAAAATGCTGCTGGAGTTGGTGAACCAAGCCAAGTTTCTCCCTACTTTAAAGCTTGTGACCCAATGTTCAAGCCTGGCCCACCTACAAATGCCCATGTTGTTGATACCACCAAAAGTTCAGTTACACTTGGTTGGAGTAAACCTATTTATGATGGTGGTTGTGAAATCCAGGGATACCTTGTAGAAATCTGTAAAGCAGATGAAGATGAATGGTCGCTTGTTACTCCACAGACAGGCATACGTGCCACTCGATTTGAGATCAAAAAGCTTACTGAACATCAAGAATACAAACTACGAGTGTGTGCTCTCAACAAGATTGGTGTGGGAGAGGCTGCATCAGTTCCTGGTACTATTAAACCGGAAGACAAACTTGAAGCTCCAGAACTTGATATTGATTCAGAGCTAAGGAAAGGGATAGTGGTTAGAGCTGGTGGGTCCGCTAGGATTCACATACCATTCAGGGGACGACCAACACCTGACATCACATGGTCCCGAGAAGAAGGTGAATTCTCAGAAAAAGTTCAGATTGATAAAGGCATAAACTACACACAACTTTCAATTGACAACTGTGATAGAAATGATGCTGGAAAGTATATTCTTAAGCTAGAGAACAGCAGTGGTTCTAAATCTGCATTTGTTACAGTGAAAGTCTTGGACACGCCAGGACCCCCGCAAAACTTAGTGGTAAAGGATATAAAGAAGGATTCTGCTGTATTATCTTGGGAGCCACCGATCATTGATGGTGGTGCAAAGGTAAAGAACTATGTAATAGACAAGCGTGAGTCAACGAGGAAGGCATTTGCAAATGTAAGTGCTAAGTGTGCCAAGACAAGTTTTAAAGTTGAAAATCTTACAGAAGGAGCAATTTATTACTTCAGAGTTATGGCGGAAAATGAATATGGAATTGGTGTTCCGGTTGAAACCAGGGATGCTGTCAAAGCCTCAGAGCCACCTCTGCCTCCTGGGAAAGTAACACTCACTGATGTGACTCAGAGAAGTGCATCACTTACGTGGGAAAAACCTGAACATGATGGAGGTAGCAGAATTTTGGGATACCTTGTTGAAATGTTGCCTAAAGGAACAGAAAAATGGAGTGTTGTTAGTGAGACCAAAACATGTAATGCAGAGGTGTCTGGTCTGAGTCCAGGACAGGAATATCAATTCCGTGTGATTGCTTACAATGAAAAAGGCAAAAGTGATCCCAGAGCACTTGGAATTCCTGTGATCGCTAAAGACCTGACTATTGAGCCAAGTTTCAAACTGATGTTTAATACATATAGTGTACAAGCTGGAGAAGATCTGAAGGTAGAAGTACCATTTATAGGTAGACCCAAACCTACTATTACTTGGACAAAAGATGAGCAGCCACTGAAACAGACGACCAGATTAAATATTCAGAATATGACAACATCAACTATTTTACATATTAAAGAAAGCAACAGGGAAGACTTTGGTAAATATACAGTAACAGCAACAAATGCAGCAGGTACAGCAACAGAGCACCTGAGCATAATTGTACTAGAAAAGCCTGGCCCACCACGAGGACCTGTCCGCTTTGACGAAATTAGTGCAGACTTTGTTGTTTTATCATGGGATCCACCTGATTATACTGGTGGCTGCCAGATAAGCAACTATATAGTAGAAAAGCATGACACAAGCACTACCACATGGAACATTGTGTCAGCAACTGTTGCAAGAACAACCATCAAAGCAACAAAGCTTAAAACAGGTTCTGAATACCAGTTCAGGATTTCTGCTGAAAATAGATATGGAAAGAGCTCTCCTTTGGCTTCTAAATCAATTGTTGTGCAATACCCCTACAAGGTGCCTGGACCACCCGGCACCCCATTTGTTACAGCAGCTTCCAAGGACCATATGATTGTACAATGGCATGAACCAGTTAATGACGGAGGAAGCAAAGTTCTTGGCTACCATCTTGAGCGTAAAGATAAGAACAGCATTCTTTGGACAAAACAGAACAAGTCACTTATTGTGGACACCAAATATAAAACAGATGGCCTTGAAGAGGGTCTTGAATATGAGTTCAGAGTTTCTGCTGAAAATATTGTTGGCATTGGCAAAGTCAGCAAAGTATCAGAACTGTATGTTGCCCGAGATCCTTGTGACCCACCTGGCCGCCCAGAGGCCATTGTTGTTACAAGAAGTAATATCACACTGAAGTGGAAAAAGCCAGAATATGATGGTGGAAGCAAAATAACTGGTTATATTGTAGAAAAGAAAGAACTGCCAGATGGTCGCTGGATGAAAGCCAGCTTTACAAATGTGTTGGAAACAGAATTTACAGTAAGTGGTCTTGTTGAAAACCAACGATACGAATTCAGAGTAATTGCAAGAAATGCAGCAGGTTGCTTGAGTGAACCATCTGAAAGTACAGGGCCCATTACTGCCAGAGATGAAATCGAAGCACCAGGAGCTTCACTCGATCCTAAATACAGAGATGTCATTGTTGTTCATGCTGGAGAAACCTTTGTTCTTGAAGCTGATATCCACGGCAAACCTATTCCTGACATTATATGGTCAAAAGATGGTAAAGACCTTGAAGAAACAACTGCAAGAATGGAAATTAAATCTACCATTGAGAAAACAATTCTCACTGTCAAAGACTGTATAAGAGTAGATGGAGGTCACTATACTCTTAACCTCAAAAATGTTGGTGGCACCAAATCTATACCAATCACTGTAAAAGTGCTTGACCGACCAGGACCTCCAGAAGGGCCTTTGAACGTTACAGGTGTCACTGCAGAAAAATGCTACTTGTCATGGTCTCCACCTTTACATGATGGTGGTTCTAGTATCTCACATTATATCATTGAGAAGAGAGAGACAAGTAGGCTTTCATGGACACAGGTAGCAACAGATGTGCAGGCTCTTAATCACAAAGTAACCAAACTCCTTCCTGGCAATGAATACATTTTCCGCATAATGGCAGTGAATAAATACGGAGTTGGAGAGCCCTTGGAATCTGAACCAGTTGTGGCTCGTAATCCATACAAACCCCCTGGTCCTCCTTCAACACCTGAAGTTTCAGCAATCACAAAAGATTCTATGGTGGTAACATGGGGTCGCCCAGAAGACAATGGGGGAGCTGAAATTGAAGGTTACATACTTGAAAAACGAGACAAAGATGGTATCCGGTGGACCAAATGCAATAAGAAAAGGCTGACAGACTTGCGATTCAGAGTAACAGGTCTAACTGATGGGCATTTCTATGAATTTAGAGTGTCTGCTGAAAATGCTGCAGGGGTAGGGGAACCCAGTGAGCCATCCATTTTCTATCGTGCTTGTGATGTATTATATCCACCAGGTCCACCTAGCAATCCAAAGGTTACAGATACTTCCAGGTCATCAGTTTCCCTTGCCTGGAGTAAACCCATTTATGATGGTGGTGCTCCTGTTAAAGGCTATATAGTAGAAGTGAAAGAAGCTGCTGCTGATGAATGGACTACCTGCACTCCACCAACAGGCCTGCAAGCAAAACAGTTCACCGTGACAAAACTAAAAGAGAACCAGGAGTATAACTTCCGCATCTGTGCCATCAACTCAGAAGGAGTAGGAGAACCTGCGACTATACCTGGTGCGGTCTTAGCAGAGGACAAGATTGAACCTCCTGAAATTGAACTTGATGCGGATCTCAGAAAAGTAGTCACTGTACGTGCTAGTGGTACTTTACGCCTCTTTGTCACCATCAAAGGAAGACCAGAACCTGAAGTTAAATGGGAAAAAGCAGAAGGAACAATTAGTGAGCGAGCTCAGATTGAAGTCACTAGTTCCTACACAATGCTGGTCATTGACAATGTTAATAGATTTGATAGTGGTAGATACAATCTTACTTTAGAGAACAACAGTGGCAAAAAATCCGCTTTTGTTAATGTCAGAGTGCTTGATACACCTAGTGCACCTCTAAACCTGACAATCAGAGAAGTGAAAAAAGATTTTGTAACTTTAGCCTGGGAAGCACCACTTATTGATGGCGGAGCTAAAATTACCAACTATGTAGTTGAAAAGCGAGAATCCACGAGAAAGGCATATGCCACAGTTACAAGCAACTGTACTAAGAATTCCTTCAAGATTACTCAGCTACAAGAAGGATGTAGTTATTACTTCCGTGTTCTAGCTGTAAATGAATATGGGGCTGGTTTACCAGCAGAAACTGCTGATCCAGTTAAGGTGTCCGAACCACCTTCTCCACCTTCAAAGGTCATTCTTGTTGACGTGACTCGCAATTCTGCTTCAATTAAATGGGAAAAGCCAGAGAGTGATGGTGGGAGTAAAATTACTGGTTATATAGTAGAAATGCAGACTAAAGGAAGTGTAAAATGGAGTGCATGTACACAGGTGAAAACACTGGAAGCAACAGTAACAGGCTTAAGTGTGGGAGAAGAGTACAGTTTCAGAGTGATTGCTGTTAATGAAAAAGGAAAAAGTGATCCAAGAGAACTTGGTGTCCCAGTCATTGCAAAAGATATTGAAATCCAGCCATCAGTTGAGCTTCTTTTTAACACATTCACTGTGAAAGCTGGAGATGATCTTAAGATTGACATTCCATTCAGAGGGCGGCCTCTTCCCACTGCCTGCTGGAAGAAGGATGGGAATCCCTTAAAACAGACAACCAGAGTAAATGTTCAGACATCAAAGACTTTAACTTCACTGTTCATCAAGGAAGCTACAAATGAAGATCTGGGACATTATGAATTACATCTTTCAAATACTGCCGGAACAACAACAGCTTCTCTTACTGTAGTTGTCCTTGACAGACCAGGACCACCAACTGATGTTAAAATTGATGAAGTTAGTGCTGATAGTGTAACTCTGTCTTGGAAACCTCCAGCATATGATGGTGGATGTCATATTAGCAATTACATTGTGGAGAAGAGAGATACTACCACAACAACATGGGAGGTTGTATCTGCAGCAGTTGCAAGAACATCAATTAAAGTATCTCGACTCGTCACTGGATCTGAATATCAGTTCCGTGTTTGTGCAGAAAACCGCTATGGGAAAAGCACTTACACTAATTCTCCTTCTGTTGTGGCAGAGTATCCATTTAAGCCTCCAGGTCCACCAGGAACGCCTCGTGTGGCACACGCAACTAAATCTTTCATGATTGTAACTTGGCAGGTACCAGTTAATGATGGAGGTAGCACAGTACTAGGATATCACTTGGAGCATAAAGAAAGAAGCAGCATTCTTTGGACAAAAGTCAACAAGAGCCTCATAACTGATACACAAATGAAAGTTACAGGTCTTGATGAAGGACTGATGTATGAATATCGTGTGTATGCAGAAAACATTGCTGGAATAGGCAAATGCAGCAAAGCATGTGAACCAGTTGCTGCAAGAGACCCATGTGATCCTCCTGGTCAACCAGAAGTTACTAATATTACAAGAACATCTGTCTCATTGAAGTGGACTAAACCAGAATATGATGGTGGAGCTAAAGTAACAGGATATATTATTGAACGCCGAGAACTACCAGATGGTCGTTGGCTAAAATGTAATTTTACTAATGTGCAAGAAACATACTTTGATGTAGGTGGACTTACAGAGGACCAGCGTTATGAATTCCATGTGATTGCAAAGAACGCTGCAGGACTCTTCAGTCAGCCATCTGAATCAACTGGACCTGTGACCGTGAAAGATGATGTAGAGGCTCCAAGAATTATGATGGATGCCAGATTCAGGGATGTTGTAGTTGTGAAAGCTGGAGAAGTGTTTAAAGTCAATGCTGATGTTGCAGGACGGCCAATACCAGTGATTTCATGGACAAAGGATGGCAAAGAGCTCGAAGGAAAAGCTAGAGTTGAAATAGTCTCAACAGATTACACTACTGCAATAACCATTAAGGACTGTATCCGAGGTGATTCAGGACAGTATGTACTAACATTACAGAATGTTGCAGGAACAAAATCTTTGACAATTAATTGCAAAGTACTTGATAGACCTGGCCCACCTGCAGGTCCATTAGAAATAAATGGCCTTACTGCTGAAAAGTGCCATTTATCATGGGGACCCCCTCAAGAAAATGGTGGTGCAGATATTGATCATTATATTGTGGAAAAACGTGAGACCAGCAGAATTGCTTGGACACTTTGTGAAGGAGAGCTTAAAACAACATCCTGTAAAGTGACAAAATTACTGAAGGGTAATGAATATATTTTCAGAGTAATGGGAGTTAACAAATACGGCGTTGGTGAGCCTCTAGAAAGTGTTGCTGTCAAAGCTCTAGACCCATTTACAGTTCCAAGTCCACCTACATCTTTAGAGATCACCAGTGTGAGCAAAGATTCAATAACTCTGTGCTGGGCAAGACCTGAGTCTGATGGAGGCAATGAGATCTCGGGCTATGTAATTGAAAGGCGTGAGAAAACCAGCCTAAGATGGATTCGTGTAAACAAAAAGCCAGTTTATGATTTAAGAGTGAAATCGTCAGGTCTCCGTGAGGGATGTGAATATGAATTCCGGGTTTATGCAGAAAATGCTGCTGGCCTCAGTCTCCCAAGTGAAACCACACCATTAATTAAGGCAGAAGATCCAATCTTTTTGCCATCACCCCCATCTAAACCTAAGATTATGGATTCTACAAGGTCAAATATCACAATTGGTTGGACAAAGCCACTGTTCGATGGAGGTGCTCCAGTAACAGGATACACAGTTGAATACAAGAAAACTGATGAAACTGACTGGACAACAGCTATTCAGAATTTGAGAGGCACAGAATATACCATAACTGGATTAACATCAGGCTCTGAGTACGTTTTTAGAGTGAAATCCATTAACAAAATGGGCGTCAGTGATCCAAGTGATGTCTCAGAACCTCAGGTGGCAAAAGAAAGAGAGGAAGAACCTGCCTTTGAAATTGACAGTGAAATGCGGAAGACTTTAATTGTAAAGGCTGGTGGATCATTCACGATGACTGTTCCTTTCAGGGGCAAACCAGTCCCAAATGTAACATGGAACAAACCAGACACTGATCTCCGTACACGTGCAAGCATTGACACTTCAAGTAATTGTACCTCTCTTACTATTGAAAAAGCAACAAGAAACGATTCTGGAAAATACACATTAACATTGCAAAACATCCTGAACACTACCACCTTGACTTTAATTGTCAAAGTTCTTGATACGCCGGGCCCACCATCTAATATTGCAACCAAAGACGTAACTAAAGAATCCGCTGTGTTATCTTGGGATGTTCCTGAAAATGATGGTGGAGCACCTGTAAAGAACTATGTAATTGAAAAACGAGAAGCTAGCAAAAAGGCATGGGTCACTGTGACAAACAACTGTCATCGCCTGTCCTACAAAGTTACTGGTTTGCAAGAAGGTGCCATTTACTATTTCCGTGTCTCCGGAGAAAATGAGTATGGTGTTGGAGTGCCTTCTGAGACCAAAGAGGGAACAAAAATAACAGGTAGGTTTACTATGAAAAAAAAATTGTTAATACTTAAAATATTACGTGTTTTAAAGTGTTTACTTCAAAATAATGTCAAAAGCTTAAAATCTGCATACAGTAAAATAGATCATTTTTTGTAGGTATGTCTGTGGTTTTAAAATTTAAAAAGAGCTAAGTAATAGCTTGAATTTTAAATTTTACTTGGATTTTACTTAAAATATTTCTAATGTACAAATTGGTTTAAGAACACATTTTCTTGATCCAGATTGTGTTCCTGTGTAATTGCTAATATAAAAAGTAAATATCTTCTATATGGTTTAACCTGTTGCACTTTTTTTCTCAGAAAAACCCAGCCCACCAGAAAAGCTAGGAGTAACAAACGTCACAAAGGACAGTGTTTCTCTTTCATGGCTAAAACCAGAACACGATGGTGGAAGCAGGATTGTTAGCTACCTCCTTGAAGCTCTTGAGAAAGGACAGCAAAAATGGGTTAAGTGTGCAGTTGTAAAGACAACTCATCATGTTGTCCATGGTCTTAAGGAAAACGTTGACTATTTCTTCAGGGTGTCTGCAGAAAACCAAGCTGGTTTAAGTGATCCTAAGGAACTGCTGCTCCCTGTTACAGTTAAAGAACAATTAGGTATGCTTCCTGACACGAGACAAAAGTCACATTCAATTGCATTCATATTTTAAAAGACGGAACATTCTTTTAATGGTTTGGAAATGTTTTCTTTTTCAGAATCTCCTGAGATTGACATGAAGGGCTTCCCTCATAACACTGTATATGTTCGAGCAGGATCAAACCTAAAAGTTGAAATTCCAGTTTCTGGAAAACCAGTGCCAAAGGTGACACTGTCTAGAGATGGTGTTGCACTGAAACCTACCATGAGATTTCACACAGAAACCACAGCAGAAAGTCTCATCATTAACCTTAAAGAAAGTGTGGCTGCTGATGCTGGCAGATACGACATTACTGCTGCGAACTCAAGCGGCACCACAAAATCATTTGTTAATATTGTTGTGCTGGATAGACCCGGTCCTCCTGTTGGTCCAGTTGTCCTTAGTGATGTTACTGAAGAGAGTGTAACACTCAGATGGCAACCACCAGCTTATGATGGTGGAAGTCAGGTTACCAACTATATTGTACTGAAAAGAGAGACAAGTACTGCTGCTTGGTCTGAAGTGTCTGCCACTGTTGCTAGAACTGTTATAAAAGTTATGAGGCTCACAACAGGAGAAGAATACCAATTCCGCATCAAAGCTGAGAACCGCTTTGGCATCAGCGATCACATAGACTCGCAATGCGTGGTTGTCAAGCTTCCTTACAGTGAGTAACGTGCTTCTCATGGTGTGCATTGATGTTTTAGTGCTCTGATGTTGAAAATATAATTTTGTTAACAATCAATTCTTTTGATATCATCAGCTACCCCGGGCCCTCCTTCTACACCATGGGTCACTAATGTTACCCGAGAGAGTATTACTGTCGGATGGCATGAACCAGTCACTAATGGTGGCAACGCTATCATTGGATATCACCTGGAAATGAAAGACAGAAATAGCATATTATGGCAGAAGGCTAACAAGACCCTTATTCGTACCACTCATTTCAAAGTCACCACAATCAGCGCTGGCCTTATCTATGAATTTAGAGTTTATGCAGAAAATGCAGCTGGCATTGGAAAAGCAAGTCGTCCTTCTGATCCAGTCCTTGCAATTGATGCTTGTGGTATGTACTCTCTATAAAATAATGAAGCCCAACCATTTTGTTTCACCTGTGATAATCTGTTCTGTACAATAAGCCAATATTCAAAATAATTGTTAATTATTGGCAATATTCTTGTTTCCTTCTGCAGAACCACCAAGAAACATTCGTGCCTCAGATATTTCCAAGACATCTATCACTCTCTCCTGGCAGAAGCCAGCATTTGATGGCGGTAGCAAAATCACTGGATACATTGTAGAAAAACGTGATCTTCCAGATGGCAGATGGACAAAAGCTAGCTTCACCAATGTTATTGAGACTCAGTTCACAGTATCTGGCCTGACACAGAATTCCAAGTATGAATTCCGGGTCTTTGCAAAGAATGCTGTTGGTTCCATTAGTAATCCCTCAGATGTTGTGGGTCCTATCACATGTGTTGATACATATGGTAAGTGTTTTGCAATGATATAATAACATAATTTTGGTGTCCTAGGACAATGGCCGTGCTGTTTTGTAGATTCATAGTCTTTTAAGTATGGAAGTCTAGTTTACAGTGATTGATTCAAGAAGCATGACTGACTGTGAGCATTTGGGCATGATTGTAAGGAGCATCTTTGGCTGTATCTCCATTTTTAAAGTCTTCTGGTATCTTTATTCTCTGAACAAAAGAAGTCTGCCCATGGTTCAAGTGGTTATATTTATACATGTAATTAGCTCTTCTTCATAGGGTTCGTTCTAACTTATTCTAGGTTTATGATTTAAGTTATATATACTCTTTACTTTGATCTGTATTTATCAAATACCTTTAACTATTAGATTAAATAAGGTAGTATTATTTGGGGATTTTATTAAATACAGGGCTACAATAAACATGTTTTTAACTTATTCTTATTTTTTCTTAAGGTGCACCTGAAATCGATGTGCCACCAGAATATACAGAAGTGGTGAAATACAAAGCAGGAACTTCAGTTAAGCTAAAACTGGGCATCTCAGGCAAGCCTATACCCACAATTGAATGGTTCAAAAATGGCAATGAGGTACTAACCAGTGCACTAGTGTCTTTTGAAAACACAACAGAATTTGCTTCTATACTCATCAAGGATGCAAATCGACTCGACAGTGGCACCTATGAATTAAAATTGAAGAATGCCATGGGTTCAGCATCAGCACACATTAGAGTACAGATACTTGGTAAGTCTTGAGATAAAACTGTATTTTACTATTAAACAATAATTCAGTAATGAATACTTAACATCTTCTTTCTTCTGCCTTCCACAGACAAACCAGGACCCCCAGGTGGACCTATACAGTTTAAGACAGTCACTGCTGAAAAGATTACAATAATGTGGGACCCACCAGCAGATGATGGTGGTGCACCTATAACACACTATGTTGTTGAAAAGCGAGAAACAAGTCGGGTTGTATGGTCTTTAATTTCTGAAAAACTGGAGGGATGTATCGTAACTACAACAAAACTCATCAAAGGAAATGAATATGTGTTCCGTGTCCGTGGTGTGAACAAGTTTGGAATTGGTGATCCACTGGAATCTGAGCCCGTTATAGCCAAAAATTCATTTGGTAAGAAATAAATTCTATAAAATAACTTACGCAACTGAATTGTCTTGTGTGCTATTTGTAAGTAGTACTGATTTACTGATACATGATTTTTTTACTCAGTTACGCCTGGACCACCTAGTACACCAGAAGTCACAAAGATAACCAAGAATTCTATGACTGTTGTCTGGAATAGGCCCACTGTTGATGGAGGCAGTGAAATATCAGGATATTTTCTGGAGAAACGTGACAAGAAGAGTCTGAGTTGGTTCAAGGTCTCTAAAGAAACCATTCGGGACACCAGACAGAAAGTAACAGGTCTGACTGAAAGCAGTGAATATCATTTCCGAGTTTGTGCTGTCAATGCAGCTGGACCAGGTCCATTCTCTGAGGCTTCTGACTTCTACAAAGCTGCAGATCCTGTTGGTAAGATTCAATGTGCATTTCTTCCAATAGGTTAGAAATCAATGGAAAATGAGTAGTTAGGGTGGGATTGTACCAACATAATTGAGGGCAGATTTTATTCCTTTTTACAATCAATTGGATTGTGATTGGTGTTTTTTCCCCCCATAAACTATCATTTACAGATAAGCCAGGCACACCAACAAAGCTGAAAGTTGTGGATACAACCAAGACATCTGTTACCCTTGGCTGGATTAAACCTGCTTATGATGGAGGAAGTCCAATTACGCACTACGTGGTGGAGAAGAGGGAAGGTGAAGAGCAAGAATGGACTGTAGTCAGTACCAAGGGAGAAGTGAGAACAACTGAATATGTTGTATCCCACCTTCAGCCAAGTATTAATTATTATTTCCGTGTATCTGCTATGAATTCTGCTGGACAAGGAGAGCCTATTGAAATGATGGAACCCGTTCAAGCTAAAGATATTCTTGGTACTGTATTTCTTTGTGATTTACCATTTTCCTGTGTGTTTTTTTTTTTTTCCAAATAATTTCTTATTTTACATTCCAAGTATGCATTATTAATTTTTTACTTATTTCCACAGTGGCACCAGAGATTGATCTGGATGTTGCCCTTCGGACATCTATTGTTGCTAAAGCAGGTGAAGATGTGGAAATAATGATTCCATTCAAGGGAAGACCTCCTCCAACAGTCACATGGAGAAAGGGTGACAAGAATCTTGGGACTGATGAAAGATATATCATCCAAAACACAGAATCATCTACACTACTTATTATTCCTCAAGTTACACGAAATGATACAGGAAAATATGTTCTTACAATTGAAAATGGAGTTGGAGAAGCAAAATCATCATTTGTGAATGTAAAAGTACTTGACACACCTTCTGCATGCCAGAAGCTGCAGCTCAAGCATGTTTCTCGTGGCACAGTTACACTGGTGTGGGAGCCACCCCTCATCAATGGTGGTTCTGAAATAACAAATTATGTTGTGGAAAAAAGAGATGCTACAAAGAGGGCCTGGTCAACTGTTACAACGAAGTGTTCTCATACCACTTTTAAACTGACTAACCTGTCAGAAAAGACTGCATTCTTTTTCCGTGTTCTTGCTGAAAATGAAATAGGTCTAGGTGAACCTTGTGAGACATCTGAACCAGTGAAAGCTGCAGACATACCTGGACCTGTAAAAGACCTAGCCATGAAAGACTCTACAAAGAGTTCAGTTAAATTGCAGTGGAGCAAACCTGATTATGACGGTGGTAGCATTATATCAGACTATGTTATTGAAAAGAAACTTCAGGAAGAAAAAGAATGGACATATGCAGGCACAAGCAAGAGCTGTGAATTTGTAGTTGACAAACTTAAAGAGCTTTCTGTCATGGAATTCAGAGTATTTGCTAAAAACGAAAAAGGCATGAGTGACTCTGTTACTGTTGGACCCATTACTGTGAAAGAACTTATAATAACACCTGAGGCTGACCTTTCTGATATTCCTGGAGGTCAGATTGCAGTAAGAATTGGACATAACCTGCACGTTGAGTTGCCCTATAAAGGTAAACCTAATCCATCAATGAGCTGGCTCAAGGACAACCTCCCTCTTAAAGAAACAGAACATCTTCGTTTCAAGAAAACTGAAAACAAGATAAGTTTAAGTATCAAGAATGTGAAAAAGGAGCATGGTGGCAAATATACTTTAATTCTTGATAACGTGGTCTGCAGAAAGTCATTCACAATCACTGTAATCACTCTTGGTCCTCCATCTAGGCCAAAAGCACCTTTAAGAATAGATGAAATCAAAGCAGATAGTGTCGTTTTGTCATGGGAGGCTCCTGATGATGATGGGGGAGGAGAAATTACTGGTTACAGTATTGAGAAGAGAGAGACATCACAAATGAACTGGAAGCTGGTGTGTTCAAGTGCTGCAAGAACAACCTTCAAAGTACCAAACCTTGTTAAAGATACTGAATATCAGTTTAGAGTTCGTGCAGAAAACAGATACGGAGTGAGCCCACCTCTTGTCTCAGCAGATGTTGTGGCAAAGCATCAGTTCAAACCACCAGGTGCCCCAGGCAAGCCTGTTGTATACAATGTAACTGCTGATGGAATGAGCATTTCTTGGGATGCTCCTGTTTATGATGGTGGTTCAGAGATTATGGGATACCATGTTGAAAAGAAGGAAAGAAACAGTATTTTGTGGCAGAAGGTTAATGTTGCATTAATATCTAACAGAGAATACAGGATTACTGGACTGCTTGAGGGCCTGGATTACCAGTTCCAAGTATATGCTGAAAACGCTGCAGGTCTAAGCCGAGCTAGTGAGCCAAGCAAATTTACTTTGGCAGTCTCTCCAGTGGGTAAGTGAATGATTAATCACTCATCCAAAAAAATTCTGTTCTTGTAGATTATTGTGACCAGTAATAAAAATAAACCTTCATTATTTTCCTTTCAGACCCACCTGGTACTCCTGATTACATTGATGTCACTAGGGAAACAATCACCCTGAAATGGAACCCCCCACTGCGTGATGGAGGCAGTAAGATTGTGGCTTACAGCATTGAGAAGAGGCAAGGAAGTGCAGACCGTTGGCTCAGGTGTAACTTTACTGATGTCAGTGAGTGCCAATATACAGTTACAGGGCTCAGTCCAGGTGACCGGTATGAATTCAGAGTGCTTGCAAGAAATGCTGTTGGTACAATCAGCCCACCTTCACAGTCTTCAGGATATATCATGACCAGAGATGAAAATGGTAAGTATTTTTTCTTAATATGCTTGGGTATTGAAGCCAGATAGAGTTTCTGGCTGTACTGATGGGAAGTGGGAAGTCAAGAGGCAAAGAACTTGACTGTGGCTGTGTTTGTCCCAGTCAATTCAGAACATTTATGTTCCTACTCCAAGGTGGGAAGGTCTAAATTAAAGACCTGAATCTGGCAGACATACATAATCAATTGCTGAAAAGCACTCTACATTTCTCTTGGATAATCAGCAGTGGCAAAGTTGGAGAGAAAGCAGGGACTGTAATATTCTGATGCACTGAATAATTTCAAAACTAAAATGTGCCTCAGGTTGCTTGGCATACTATTAACACCACATTTTAACAGTGCCTTTCACCTATATATACATATACACAGATAGATATATGATGCACTTATGGATGCTTACAGGAAAAATAAGTTTTATCATTCATATAATAACTGCTGTTTAGAGAATGCCATTTTGTAAGTGAAAAAGCTTTATCTATCACAGAGTTTTGTAATTAGTGCATTTAGAAAAATATCAGAAAAATATTTAGCTATATGGAAATTGATTTATATTTTCCTTTTTTTAGTTGCTCCAACAATTGAATTTGGTGCTGAACACTTTGAAGGCCTTACTGTTAAAGCTGGAGAGAGCATTAGACTTAAAGCTCTAATCAAAGGACGTCCAGTACCTAAAGTGACATGGTTTAAGGATGGTAAAGAGATTGATAAAATGATGAATATAGAAATAACTACAGCTATTGGATATAGTACAATCTTCATTAGAGATGCTATCCGGGAACATCGTGGAGTGTACACAGTAGAAGCCAAAAATGCATCAGGCACTAAACGAGAAGATATTACCATCAGAGTACAAGGTACTGCACCAAGCATTTCAGCATGCTTTTTTAAAAACAGTATTTTATTTGAAGTGTCAGCAAATTATAACTCTGAACCTTTCAAATTGCAGACACACCAGGAAAAGTTGGTGGACCAATACGATTCACAAACATTACTGGAGAAAAAGTCACATTATGGTGGGAGCCTCCAGCTAATGATGGTTGTGCTTCTATTTCTCACTACATAATTGAAAAACGTGAAACCAGCCGGATTGCTTGGGCATTAGTTGAAGATAAATGTGAAGCCTGCAGCTATACGGCACTTAAATTAATTAAGGGCAATGAGTATCAGTTCCGTGTCTCTGCAGTGAACAAATTTGGAGTTGGCAGACCATTGGAGTCTGATCCAGTTATCGCACAAATACCTTACAGTAAGTTTCCACCTCATTCTGCGCAACTATCCATGGAGTTACCATCTTGTCTTTCTAATGACATTTTTCTTTTTTTTAGCTCTCCCTGATGCACCTGGAACTCCAGAGCCTACCAATGTAACAGGAGACAGTATCACACTCACATGGGCAAGACCAGAGTCAGATGGTGGGAGCGAGATAAATGAGTACATTCTTGAAAGGAGAGAAAAGAAGAGCATGCGCTGGGTTAAAGTATCCAGTAAGAGGCCCATTACTGAGAACAGATACAGAGTAACTGGCCTTATTGAAGGCAATGAGTATGAGTTCCATGTCATGGCTGAAAACGCTGCAGGAGTTGGACCTCCAAGTGACGTTTCAAAGCTGATTAAATGCAGAGAACCAGTCAGCCCACCAAGTGCTCCCAATGTTGTAAAGGTGACAGACACATCAAAGACTAGTGTAAGCTTAGAGTGGACAAAGCCAGTTTTTGATGGAGGCATGGAAATAATTGGGTACATCATAGAGATGTGCAAAGCTGATCTTGAAGCATGGCAGAAAGTCAATGCAGAGACTGTTATTGCTACTAAATATACCGTTGTTGATTTGGAGGCAGGAGAGCACTATAAATTCAGAGTTAGTGCAGTCAATGGTGCTGGCAGAGGAGAAAGTTGCGAAGTTCCTGCTTCAGTCCAAACCGTGGACAGGCTTTCTGCACCTGAAATTGATATTGATGCAAACTTCAAGCAGACTCATATTGTAAGAGCAGGTGCAAGCATTCGTCTATTTATTGCCTTCTCTGGAAGGCCAGTTCCTACTGCGGTGTGGTCCAAAGCAGATGCTAATCTTAGTTTGCGTGCTGACATTCAAACGACTGATTCATTCAGCACATTGACTGTAGAGGAATGCAATAGAAATGATGCTGGCAAATATGTCTTTACTGTGGAAAACAACAGTGGAAGCAAGTCTATTACATTTACTGTCAAGGTTTTGGACACACCTGGTCCACCAGGTCCTATTACATTTAAAGATGTGACTCGAACATCTATTACTTTAATGTGGGATGCTCCTGTTCTGGATGGAGGTTCTCGTATCCACCACTACGTTGTGGAAAAACGTGAAGCAAGTCGTCGTAGCTGGCAAGTAGTGAATTCAAAATGCACTCGACAAATCTACAAGGTCACAGATCTAGCAGAAGGTATGCCATATTACTACCGAGTATCAGCAGAAAATGAATATGGTGTAGGTGAACCCTGTGAATTAACAGAACCAGTTGTGGCCACAGAAGAACCTGCTCCACCTAAGAGACTAGATATTGTTGATACAACCAAATCTTCTGTAGTTTTAGCTTGGCTTAAGCCTGATCATGATGGTGGTAGCCGTATTACTGGATACCTTCTTGAAATGAAACAAAAAGGATCTGACTCCTGGACTGGAGCTGGACAAACCAAGCAACTTACTTTCACCGTTGAAGGCCTTGTGGAGAACACGGAATATGAGTTCCGGGTCAAGGCGAAGAATGATGCTGGCTACAGTGAGCCAAGAGAAGCTTTCTCTTCTGTTATTGTTAAGGAGCCACAGATTGAACCGACAGCAGATCTCAGTGACATAAGCAGACAGCTTATAACATGCAAGGCTGGAAGCACCTTTACTATTGATATACCAATCAGTGGGCGCCCAGCTCCTAAAGTGACATGGAAACTTGAGGAGATGAGGCTAAAGGAAACTGAAAGAGTGACCATCAAGACAACAAAAGACCGAACCACGCTGACTGTAAAAGATAGTATGAGAGGTGACTCTGGTAAATACTACCTTACACTTGAGAACACTGCTGGTGTGAAAACATTTACTGTCACAGTGGTAGTTATAGGAAGGCCAGGTCCTGTCACTGGCCCAATTGAAATATCGTCTGTATCTGCTGAGTCCTGTGTGTTGACCTGGAAAGAACCTGAAGATGATGGTGGCAGTGACATTACAAACTACATTGTAGAGAAACGTGAATCTGGCACAACAGCATGGCAGCTGGTGAATTCCAGTGTGAAACGCACACAGATCAAAGTCAGTCATCTCACAAAATATCAAGAGTACAGTTTCCGAGTAAGCTCAGAAAATAGATTTGGTGTCAGCAAGCCAGTTGAATCAAAAACAGTAGTTGCTGAGCATCCATTTGGTAAGTGAAACAC
The DNA here is from genome assembly GCA_013398275.1 of Promerops cafer. Taxonomy (NCBI): domain Eukaryota; kingdom Metazoa; phylum Chordata; class Aves; order Passeriformes; family Nectariniidae; genus Promerops; species Promerops cafer. The sequence continues at coordinate 2,147,262 of VZSE01009823.1, read as the reverse complement.
TTCTCAAAATTTGTTCTTTTCTTCTGACTGAGGTATTTATAATTACTAACATTTTCCTCCCCACCTTTTTCATGTTTAGTCCCACCAAGCCCACCTTCAAGGCCAGAAGTCTATTCTGTGTCTGCAAGTGCCATGGCCATTCGCTGGGAGGAACCCTATCATGATGGTGGCAGCAAAGTCATTGGATATTGGGTGGAAAAGAAGGAGCGCAACACCATCCTTTGGGTGAAGGAGAACAAAGTCCCATGCTGTGATTGCAACTATAAAGTCACAGGGTTGGTGGAAGGCCTAGAATATCAATTCAGAACCTATGCTCTAAATGCTGCAGGTGTTAGCAAAGCTAGTGAAGCTTCCAGACCTGTAGTGGCTCAAAATCCAGTCGGTAAGTATTATTTTTAGAGTTACATTGCTACTTAAGCTAAAATAGGATTGCATTTCTCATTTTTTCTACCTTATCCTCCAGATCCACCAGGAAGACCAGAAGTAACAGATGTCACCAGATCTACAGTGTCGCTGAGCTGGTCACCTCCACTTTATGATGGTGGAAGCAAAATAATTGGATATATTATTGAGCGCAAGCCATATAACGAATCTGGTGATGGACGTTGGCTGAAATGCAATTATACCATTGTCTCAGAAAACTTTTTTACTGTGACAGCTCTTAGTGAAGATGAAGCCTATGAATTCCGTGTACTGGCAAAGAATGCTGCTGGTGTGATTAGCAAGGGATCTGAATCAACTGGTGCTGTCATTTGCAAAGATGAATACAGTAAGGAATATTTACTTGGAACAATTAAAAACATAATTTTCTATTTTTAGTACTGTCATGTAATTTTTTTTTCAAATCTCTTTTTCCAGCACCTCCAAAGGCTGAACTTGATGCCAGACTGCAGGGAGAAGTTTTGAGCATTAGGGCTGGATCAGATCTTGTTCTTGATGCAGCCGTTGGTGGAAAACCAGAACCAAAAGTCTTCTGGTCCAAAGGTGACAGGGAACTGGAGCTATGTGAAAAGATATCTCTGCAATATACCAGCAAACGAGCTATTGCAATTATCAAGTTCTGTGACAGAAGTGATAGTGGAAAATACACCCTAACAGTTAAAAATGCCAGTGGGATGAAACAAATTTCTGTTCTTGTCAAAGTACTTGGTATGTATCCCGTGATTAGTATTATTACTTAGTATACTGAAAAAACCCGCATTCTTTTAAATAAGAATGAGATGCTTTTCCTTAGCCACTAATAACAATACTTACTTTGATTCCTACACAGATTCACCAGGTCCATGTGCAGGCAAAATCACAGTTAGCAGAGTAACAGAAGAGAAATGTACTCTGGCATGGAACATTCCTGAGGAAGATGGAGGTGCAGAAATCACTCACTATATCATAGAAAGGCGTGAAACCAGCAGACTTCACTGGGTGATTGTTGAGGCTGAATGCCAGACTTTATCAACTGTGGTAACAAAACTTATTAAAAATAATGAATACATTTTCCGTGTGAGAGCTGTCAACAAATATGGACCAGGTGTCCCACTTGAATCAGAAACTGTGATTGCCAGGAATGCTTTCAGTGAGTGTTACTACCTTCCATTCTGCATCAGAATTTGTGGAATAATTCTCATGGATAAACAATGTGTTTAACAATCTTTTTTTTTCCTCACCTTTTAAAAAAATAGCTATTCCAACACAGCCTGGTACTCCTGAAGAAGTGACTGTCGGCAAGGAGCATATCATTATTCAGTGGTCGAAACCAGAATCGGATGGTGGCAGTGAGATTAAGGACTATCTTGTGGACAAACGTGAAAGGAAAAGTCTGCGTTGGACACGAGTGAATAGAGATTATACCATTTATGACACCAGACTGAAAGTCACTGGTCTCATGGAAGGGAGCCAGTACCAATTCCGTGTCACTGCAGTGAATGCTGCTGGAAACAGTGAACCTAGTGAAGCTTCACAATACATGTTATGTAAAGAACCATCATGTAAGTTTCTATATTTAAAACGTATTTTAGTATTTATTTATAATAATGGAGCATAAACTCACATTGACACTTTAACTAAGAAACCCATAACCACATATAAACTCACTGAACTAGATAGTATTGGAATAACTTAAAAATAGTTATAGTTCATATTAAATGCATTTCCTGGAATTAGCTGTCTGGAAATTGGTTCTGACTGTAAAATGTTTTCTGCACCAATATAAAATGCATTTCTTCTTTTTCAAAGACACTCCTGCATCACCTTCAGTTCCAAGAGTTGTGGATACTACAATGCACAGCATAAGTTTAGCATGGTCAAAGCCCACATATGATGGTGGTGCTGACCTCTTAGGCTATGTTCTTGAAATGAAAGAAGAAGGTAGTGAACAGTGGTATCGAGCACATACAACTGCCACTCTGAGGAATGCCGAGTTCACCGTGACTGGTCTTAAAACAAACCAGAAATACCAATTCCGAGTTGCTGCAACAAACGTGAATGGTATGAGTGAATTTAGTGAATCATCAGCAGAAATAGAACCTGTGGAAAGAATAGGTAATTTGAAAACCTAATGTATATTTTAAGGAAGATATATTTTCCTTTAGGACTTCTGTAAGATTAACTAATTCCATATTTCTTATACCCTTCATCAGAAACACCTGAACTTGAGCTTGCTGATGACCTGAAGAAGACAGTTACAGTCAGAGCTGGCGGTTCCCTACGCCTAATGGTCTCTGTATCTGGCAGACCTGCTCCGGTAATCACATGGAACAAGCAGGGTGTTGACCTTGTTAGTCGAGGTATTATTGATACTACAGACAGCTACACTCTGCTTATTGTGGATAAAGTTAATCGGTACGATGCTGGAAAATACATCATTGAGGCTGAAAATCAATCAGGAAAAAAATCTGCAACTATTTCTGTGAAAGTGTATGGTAAGTACTGCTACAATTGTATATGAGCATTACAGCACTCTGCATGCTCATTGCTCAGAAATAAGTGTCATTCATTTCCAAAGGAAGTTTGCGTTTTAAATAACATGAGAATGAGAAGTCAGAGAAACAATTTAATCCAAAGGAAAATATGTAATTTCTGGAGCTGTGCTATTTTATAATTCAAATCCCAGCATTTTTGTTTTATGCAGTAGTCATTGACTGTGAAATGAAAGGATACAAAAAGGGAAAAAAAAAATTGTTTGTTTGTTTTAGACACACCTGGTCCACCACCTGCAGTGAGAGTTAAAGAAGTATCAAAAGATTCTGTGACACTTACATGGGACATTCCAGTCATTGATGGTGGAGCCCCAGTCAACAATTACATAATTGAGAAACGTGAAGCTTCCATGAGAGCTTACAAGACTGTCACTACAAAATGCAGCAAGACATTTTACAGAGTTACTGGACTTCTGGAAGGAGCATTGTATTATTTCAGGGTACTACCAGAAAATATTTATGGCATTGGTGAAGGCTGTGAAACATCTGATGCAGTACTGGTATCTGATGTCCCCATGGTACCACAAAAACTCGAAGTGATTGATACCACTAAATCAACTGTTACACTTGCTTGGGAGAAACCACTGCATGATGGTGGCAGCAGATTGACTGGCTATGTCATTGAGGCCAGCAAAGCTGGAACAGAAAGATGGTTGAAGGTAGTGACGTTGAAGCCTACAGTCTACGAACATACCATTATCTCTCTCAATGAAGGTGAACAGTACTTGTTCAGGGTCAGAGCACAGAATCAGAAGGGCGTGTCGGAACCACGAGAGATTGTCACAGCAGTGACAGTTCAGGACCGAAAAGGTAGGTGTCTACTGTTGAAAACCATAGGGTTAAACTTACACCAAATGAATGTGATAGTTATAAAACAGGTATTTAAAATATCAATTATTTGCTTTCCTTAGTTCTACCAACAATTGACTTCACTGGAATACCTCAGAAGACAATCCACGTACCTGCTGGCAAGCCCATTGAATTAGCCATTCCAATTGAAGGACGACCACCTCCAACTGTGTCTTGGTTCTTTGCTGGTTCTAAACTAAAAGAATCAGAACGCATCAAAATGGAGACTGCTGCTAAAATGGCCAAATTAACTGTGCGTGAGACCACCATACATGACACTGGGGAGTATACACTTGAACTGAAGAACACAACTGGAACAGTTACTGATACAGTAAAGGTTATAATCCTTGGTAAGAGTTCATCAAAATAATTGTCCATGACCTTCCTCCATTTCAACTTGTACATGAGAAATATGATTCCTTTTTTGCACCTCTTTTGTAAGTTTCTTTTCTTTTTTTTTTTTCCCCTAGACAAGCCTGGACCACCTGTTGGACCTATCAGAATTGATGAAATTGATGCAAATTATGTAACCATCTCCTGGGAGCCTCCTGAGCTGGATGGTGGAGCTGCCCTTAGTGGGTATGTGGTAGAACAGCGAGATGCTCACCGTCCTGGATGGCTGCCAGTTTCAGAGTCAGTAACCAGGACAACATTTAAGTTCACCAGACTTGTTGAAGGTGCAGAATATGTGTTCCGTGTAGCTGCTACAAACCGCTTTGGAATTGGATCTTACCTGCAGTCTGAAATTATAGAATGCAAGAGCAGAATCCGTAAGTCTGAATTTTTGTTCATTCTCTACCTTTCAAATTAAAAATATTTATTTAAATGGGCTTGTATATCCACACATATACTATCATTTTCTAGATGTTGCTACTTCCTTTTGCCAAATGAAATTGTGCATTATGATGCACAGTAATCTTGTCATTTCCTAGAGGAAAAATGCTATCCATTAATCCATATAGGTGTTATAGATGTCCTGCATAGAATGTGGATGGCAAACTTGGATTTCCTGCTCAGGTCTACCATCAGTCTTGAAAAATTGCTTTACCCCATTACAAAACCAGAAGTTTTTCACTGAGCTGATTTGTAAATTACTTAGGTATCTACTAATAAAAGAGTTTGATAAGGCATTGATACTACATTGTTATTCACAATATGTCACATACTACCAGTGTGTAAAGTCATCTGACGCTTTCTTCATTAATTCCATGTCATGTTTTTTACAGGTATTCCTGGTCCTCCTGGCACTCCAGAAGTGTTTGACATCTCTCGAGATGGCATGACATTGACATGGTATCCTCCAGAAGATGATGGTGACTCACAGATTACTGGTTATATTGTGGAACGGAAGGAAGTTAGAGCAGATAGATGGATCCGTGTAAATAAAGTTCCAGTCACCATGACTCGTTACCGTTCCACTGGGTTGGTCGAAGGATTAGAATATGAACACCGGGTCACAGCAATCAATGCCAGAGGCACTGGGAAACCCAGCCGCCCTTCCAAGTCTGCTGTTGCCAGAGATCCAATTGGTAAGTAATTTCCTACAAAGATTAATCACATTATGGTAGAAGGGAATGATATTATGGTAGAATTAATTCTAATTTGGAAATTTTTCTGGGTGTATTAATAAATGAGATTCTAACTGGCGGAAACAAAGAAAATATTAGTGAAAATCTTTCATTCAAAGTTTTGCTTTTTAAATTCAGTATAGACTTATTACAGATCATAAGTTGCAAGTTAGCATTTATTTAATCTTTCAAATATTCATAAAAACAAATCTCACCTGCCTATCTGATCTTCTCTTCCAGCTCCTCCAGGTAAACCTCAGAATCCAAGAGTCACTGATACTACAAGAACATCTGTCTCCCTGGCTTGGAGTCCACCAGAAGATGAAGGTGGTTCTAAAGTTACTGGCTACTTAATTGAGATGCAGAAGGTTGATCAATTTGAATGGACCAAATGCAATACTACGCCGACCAAGATTCGGGAATACACCTTGACACATCTTCCCCAGGGTGCAGAGTACAGATTCCGAGTGCTAGCCTGTAATGCTGGTGGGCCAGGAGAACCTGCTGAAGTGCCAGGAACAGTCAAAATAACAGAAATGCTTGGTAAGACATTTCAAACCTTAGCTCTTGTTGAAAGCTGTGCTAAAAAAAATATTTGCCTAAAGCAGGTATGATACCATCTGTAGAAGGACATAGCATGACATGTTATTTTTGTTTACAGAATATCCAGACTATGAACTTGATGAAAAATACCAAGAAGGTCTTATGGTGAGACAAGGAGGAGTAATCAGGCTTACAATACCCATTAAGGGTAAGCCCATCCCAGTATGCAAATGGACAAAAGAAGGACAGGACATCAGCAAGAGGGCCATGATTGCGACTTCTGAGACTCACACAGAACTTGTGATCAAAGATGCAGAGAGAGAAGATTCAGGCACCTATGATTTGGTACTTGAAAACAAGTGCGGCAAGAAAGCTGTGTACATCAAAGTCAGAGTGATTGGCATTCCAAATCCACCAGAAGGACCGCTGGAGTATGATGATATACAAGCTCGTTCTGTTAGAGTAAGCTGGAGACCTCCTACAGATGATGGTGGTGCAGATATCCTGGGTTATATTGTTGAGAGAAGAGAAATACCGAAGACTGCCTGGTACACTGTTGACTCCAGAGTGAAAGGGACATCACTAGTGGTGAAAGGACTCAAAGAAAATGTGGAATATCACTTCCGTGTTTCTGCTGAAAACCATTTCGGTATTAGCAAATCTCTCAAATCTGAAGAACCAGCAGTACCAAAGACACCTCTAAGTAAGTTTTCTTTTAGACTAAAAAAAAATTAATTAATAGCTACATTATGATCTAAAAGTGCAACAATATATGCAGAAATTTTAATACGATGTCACTGTTATTTCTATTTTTTTTACTATTATAATTACTACCAGATCCACCAGAGCCTCCAAACAACCCACCTGAAGTGCTTGATGTTACAAAGAGTTCTGTCAACTTGTCCTGGTCCAGACCTAAAGATGATGGTGGTTCTCGTGTAACTGGCTACTATATTGAACGTAAAGAGACATCTACAGAAAAATGGGTCCGGCATAATAAGACACAGATTACCACTACAATGTACACAGTCACAGGACTTGTTCCAGATGCCGAATATCAATTCCGTGTCATTGCTCAAAATGACATTGGTGAAAGTGAAGCAAGTCCTGCTTCTGAACCAGTTGTATGCAAGGATCCATTCGGTAAGATAATGTCTGCATTAACAGATCTTTTGAAGAGCAGCTTGATGACATTTAGAGAAAAATTGATTTTCTGTATTTATTTTAATTTTCAGACAAACCAAGCCAACCTGGAGAAATTGAGATCACTTCTATATTTAAGGACAGCATTACATTAGAATGGGAACGACCTGAAAGTGATGGTGGCAAAGAGATCCTTGGCTATTGGGTTGAATATCGCCAGTCTGGAGAAAGCACCTGGAAAAAATGCAATAAGGAACGCATCAAGGACAGGCAGTTTACAGTAGGAGGTTTACTAGAGGCCACAGAATATGAGTTCCGTGTTTTTGCAGAAAATCAGACTGGCCTCAGCAGACCTCGAAGGACTGCTATGGCAGTGAAAACTAAATTAACATGTAAGCAAAAATACATTGTCACATTTGCTGTGATATTGTTGCAATTTGCAGCATCATAAACAATGGTGCTGCATTTAACATGCTGCCTGTTTGTTTTGCATATTTGCTAACATGACTGTTCCAAAGGACAGTCTTTCAAGCATAAGAGGATCAAGTATAAATGAAAATTAATTTCCACTAATATAGTAATAGAGGAAAATTTCATAGTAATCATCATTTTTTTTTTCTTATTTTCTTTGTTGCAGCTGGAGAAGCACCTGCCATAAAAAAAGAAATGCAGGATGTTACAACTAAACTGGGTGAGGCAGCTCAGCTGACATGCCAGATTGTTGGGAGACCTTTGCCTGATATTAAATGGTATCGCTTCGGCAAAGAGCTGGTACAGAGCAGAAAATACAAAATGTCATCTGATGGACGCAATCATACGCTGACAGTAATGACAGATGAACAGGAGGATGAAGGTCTCTACACTTGTATGGCTACCAATGATGTTGGAGAAATTGAAACTAGTGGCAAGCTATTGTTGCAGGCTCCTCCTCAGTTCCACCCTGGCTTCCCATTGAAAGAGAAATACTACGCAGGTGCAGGTGGCACCCTCCGCCTTCACGTTGTGTATATTGGCCGGCCAGTACCAGCAATAACATGGTTCCATGGCAACAAACCTTTGAGAGGATCAGAAACAATTACTATTGAGAACACAGAACAGTATACACATCTTGCTATTAAGAATGTCCAGCACAAGAGTCATGCTGGGAAATACAAAGTACAACTCAGTAACACCTTTGGAACAGTTGATACTGTACTTAATGTGGAAATACAAGGTAATTAATTTTATTTTCAGTATTTTTGTGGAATATTTTCTCAAATATTGACTGGAAAAAGAAATAAAAATTTTCTGCTTTTTCTTGTACAGATAAACCAGATAAACCAGTAGGGCCAATTGTTATAGAGTCTATACTGAAGAATTCTGTGGTGATAAGCTGGAAACCACCAGAGGATGATGGAGGTGTTATGATAACCAATTACATCATAGAGAAACGTGAAGCCAAGGAAGGAGCAGAATGGCAACTTGTATCTTCAAGTATTTCAGGCACAACCTGTAGAATTGTTAACCTAACTGAAAATGCAGGCTATTATTTCCGTGTTTCTGCTCAGAATATATACGGCATTAGTGAAGCACTGGAGGTCTCATCGGTAGTTTTTATAAAGCCTCCGTTTGGTAAGTAGAGCCGAAAATATCAATGTCTGTATGCCCCTGTGTTTTCGTTTAACCCCAGCCAGCAGCCCAGCCCCACGCAGCTGTTTGCTCACTGCCCCACCAGTGGGACTGGGGAGAGAATCATAAGGATAAACGCTGGAGAAAACTCTTGGGTTGAGATAAAGACAGTTTCATAGGAAAAGCAAAAGCTGCGTGCACCAGCAATGCAAAACAAGGAATTAATTCCCTTCTTCCCATGGGCAGACAGGTGTTCAGCCGTCTCCAGGAGAGCAGGGCCCCCATCACATGTAACAGTGGCTTGGGAAGACAAATGCCATCACTTGAAATGTCCCACCCTTCCCCCATTTTGTATACTGAGTATGGTGTCATGTGATCTGGAATATCCCTTTGAGTTGAGCTCACCTGTCCTGGCTGTGTCTCCTCCCACCTTCCCATGCACCTCCAACTTCCTCACCAGCATAGCAGTACAAGAAGAAGAAATGGCCTTGGCTCTGTGTAAGCTCTGCTCAGAAGTAACAAGAACATCTCTATGTTATCAACCTTGTGTTCAGCACAAATCCAAAACACAGCCCCATAGTAGCCATTGTGAAGAAAGTTAACTCTACCCCAGCCAAAACCAGCATACCCGGTAATTAATTATTAAGGCAAGCTCACTTCAGTTTTTGTACTTTGTTATTCTTTACAGAAAAACCAGGACAACCCGGCCAGCCAGTAGCAAGTGCTGTCACAAAGGATTCTTGCGTTGTCTCATGGAAGCCACCTGCAAGTGATGGCGGTGCAAAGATTAGAACTTACTATCTTGAGAAGCGTGAGAAAAAACAAAACAAGTGGATTTCTGTAACAACAGATGAAATTCGTGAAACAGTCTACTCTGTGAAAGATCTTATTGAAGGTCTTGAATATGAGTTCCGTGTAAAATGTGAAAATCTTGGTGGTGAAAGTGAGTGGAGTGAGGTATCCCAACCAGTCATTCCAAAATCTGATGTACCAATTAAAGCTCCACATTTCAAGGAAGAACTAAGGAATCTGAATGTGAAATTTCAAGCTAATGCCACATTTGTCTGCAAAGTCACTGGTCATCCTAAGCCAATTGTGAAGTGGTACAGACAGGGCAAAGAAATCATGCCAGATGGGGAAAAGATCAAGATACAGGAATTCAAGGGTGGATATTACCAGCTGGTCATCACGAATGTAACAGATGATGATGCCACGGTATATCAAGTTAGAGCTACCAACCAAGGAGGATCTGTGTCTGGCACTGCCTCTCTAGATGTTGAAGGTGAATGAAGGGTCTTGATAATCAAGACAAATTCATTTTAATTTTGAATATTTAGACTATTGATGCTCTTCTCATGTGCTTTTGCTTATGTGTTTTTTCTTCCTCTTTCTATTCCAGTTCCTGCAAAGATTCATTTGCCCAAAAACTTGGAAGGCATGGGAGCTGTTCATGCCCTCCGAGGGGAAGTGGTGAGCATCAAGATTCCATTCAGTGGCAAGCCGCCCCCTGTGATCACATGGCAGAAGGGACAAGATCTCATTGATACTAATGGACACTACCAAGTCATTGTGACACGATCATTCACATCTCTTGTTTTCCCAAATGGTGTTGACAGAAAAGATGCAGGGTTTTACATTGTTTGTGCCAAAAACAGATTTGGAATTGATCAAAAAACAGTTGAATTAGATGTGGCTGATGTGCCTGATCCACCAAGAGGTCTGAAAGTAACTGATGTTTCAAGGGATTCAGTCAACTTAACCTGGAATGAACCAGCTACTGATGGTGGAAGCAGGATCACAAACTATATTATTGAGAAACGTGCTACAACAGCAGAGCGATGGATTCGTGTTGCTCAAGCTCGTGATACACGATACACAGTGGTGAACCTATTTGGCAAGACCACCTACCAGTTCCGTGTAATTGCAGAGAACAAGTTTGGCCAAAGTCAGCCTTCTGAACCTACTGATCCAATTGTAACAAAGGAAGATAAGACCAGAGTAATGAACTATGATGAAGAAGTTGATGAAACCAGAGAAATTACGGCAGCTAAAGCAGCTCACTATTCTACAAAGGAACTCTATGACAAATATATGATTGCAGAAGAGCTTGGACGTGGGCAGTTTGGCATTGCACATCGCTGTGTTGAGGCAGTTTCAAAAAAGACTTACCTGGCCAAATTTGTCAAAGTAAAGGGTGCTGACCAAGTTTTGGTAAAGAAAGAAATTTCCATCCTAAACATTGCTAGGCACCAAAATATCCTGTATCTTCATGAATCATTTGAGAGCCTAGAAGAGTTGGTCATGATCTTTGAATTCATTTCCGGGGTTGACATCTTTGAAAGAATCAGCACAGCTTCATTTGAACTTAATGAAAGAGAAATAGTAAGTTACGTACGCCAGGTCTGTGATGCACTAGAATTTTTACATCGTCATAGCATTGGACATTTTGATATTAAACCAGACAATATTATTTACTTCACAAGAAGAAGCTCTGTAATTAAAATTGTTGAATTTGGTCAAGCCAGACAGTTGAGGCCTGGAGACAGCTTTAGACTGCAGTTCACTTCTCCTGAATATTATGCACCTGAAGTACATCACCATGACTTGGTCAGCACAGCTACGGACATGTGGTCAGTTGGTGCTCTAACGTACATACTTCTCAGTGGCCTTAACCCTTTCATTGCTGAAACAAACCAACAAGTTATTGAAAATATTCTAAATGCTGAATACAGCTTTGAGGATGAAGCATTCAAAGACATAAGTATTGAAGCCATGGACTTCATTGATCGCCTACTAGTAAAAGAAAGAAAATCTCGGATGACAGCTGCTGAAGCACTTAATCATGTGTGGCTAAAACAGCAGACGGAGAAGACCAGCACTAAAACCATTAAGACCTTGAGGCACAGGCGTTACTATCAAACTCTGGTAAAGAAGGAGTGGAACACAGTTGTGTCAGTAGCCCGCATTTCCTGTGGAGGCGCAATTAGATCCCAGAAAGGCATAACAGTGGCTAAAGTTAAGGTTGCCCCAATAGACATTGGGCCTATTGCTGGGCAGATAAAGCATAATGTTGCAGAAGAAGGAGGCCATGCCAAATATGTATGTACGATTGAAAACTATGATGAGTCCACACAAGTCACATGGTACTTTGGTATGAGGCAATTAGAAAGCAATGAGAAATATGAAATCAAATATGAAGATGGTGTGGCAACCATGTATGTCAAAGATGTTTCTAAATCAGACGATGGTACCTACAGATGCAAGGTAGTAAATGATTATGGTGAGGACAGCTCTTATGCAGAACTTTTTGTTAAAGGTGTGAGAGAAATTTCTGAGCACTACAGATGCAGAACTGTTAGAAAAGTGAAACGACGGGTTGATACTATGAGACTATTAGAGCATCCCCCAGAATTTACTCTGCCTTTGTATAACCGCACTGCATATGTTGGAGAAAATGTCAGGTTTGGAGTAACTATAACAGTTCACCCAGAACCTCGCTTAACATGGTACAAATCAGGCCAGAAAATCAAACCTGGGGATGATGATAAGAAGTATACTTTTGAGTCAGACAAGGGTCTTTATCAACTTGTCATAAATAATGTCACTGAAGAGGATGATGCTGAATACAGTATTGTGGCACGCAATAAATATGGCGAAGACAGCTGCAAAGCTAAGCTGACTGTGATTCCGCATCCCCCTCCAGCAGATGCCACACTCAGGCCAATGTTTAAAAGACTGCTGGCAAATGCTGAATGTCAAGAAGGCCAAAATGTCAGTTTTGAGATCAGGGTATCTGGTGTGCCAAAACCAACATTGACATGGGAGAAAGATGGTCAACCTCTATCCTTTGGTCCCAACTTTGATATAATTCATGAAGGTTTAGATTATTATGCTTTGCATATCAGAGATACTTTACCAGAAGACAGTGGCTACTACAGAGTTACTGCTACAAACAGTGCTGGATCTACGAGCTGTCAGGCTTATCTAAAAGTTGAACGCTTGAAATATGTCAAGCGTGAGTACAAGACAGAAGAAGAGCGGGAGAAGCATGTACAAAGGCAAATTGACAAGACCTTACGAATGGCAGAAATCCTTTCTGGGGTTGAAGCTGTTCCACTGACACAAACTGCACAAGAGGCTCTCAGAGAAGCCGCTATCTTATATAAACCAGCTGTTAGCTCAAAGACAGTTAAAGGTGAATATGAAATACAGAAAGAAGAAAAGAAGGAGAAGGAGGAAAGGAGACTTCGTATGCCATATGAGATCCCAGAGCCTCGCAAACATGTGCGCGCTGCTCTTGAAGAAGATCAGCATATTAAACACTTTGTGCCTCTGTCAGACATGAAGTGGTACAAGAGGCTGCGAGACCAGTATGAAATGCCAGGAAAACTTGAGAGGACTGTTCAGAAACGCCAGAAACGCATACGTCTTTCCAGGTGGGAGCAATTCTATGTGATGCCACTGCCACGCATTTCTGATCAGTACAAGCCTAAATGGCGTATACCAAAGCTAACACAAGACGATCTTGAAATTGTGAGACCAGCACGCCGGCGTACCCCATCTCCAGAGTACGAATATCGCTATAGACCAAGAAGACGATCACTTGGTGACTTGTCTGATGAGGAATTGCTCATGCCAATAGATGACTACTTAGCCATGAAGAGAACTGAAGAGGAAAGACTGCGCCTTGAAGAAGAGCTGGAGTTAGGCTTTTCTGCTTCCCCACCAAGTAGAAGCCCCCCACGCTTTGAACTGTCTGCCCTTCGATATTCTACTGCAGGAGCACAGGTCAGTTCAGAGGAAGAAAGAAGAAGAGAGCTGAGGTATTCAAGCTATCACATTCCAACTAAAGCTGAGACCAGTGCAAGCTACGCAGAGCTTCGTCAGCGCCACGACAGGGCTGCCTACAGACCACCTAAACAAAAGCAAAGAATAATGGATGAGAGGGAGGATGAAGAATTGCTCCGGCCTGTTGGCACTGATCAGCGACTCTCTGAATACAGGAGTGAGCTCAAATTTATGGCAGAGGAAGAAAAGAGTAGACTCAGGAGAAGGAGGGAAAGAGAAATAACTGAGATCACATCAGAAGAAGAAGAAGAAATAGAAATGGTGCAATATGCTCACAGGGAATTTTCACCTCCCTCTAGATTACTAAGGAGAAGAAGATCCCTTTCTCCAACTTACATTGAGTTGATGCGTCCTGTATCTGAATTAATTCGACCTCGCTCACGGCCTCCTGAAGAAAGTGAGAGAAGATCCCCAACACCAGAGAGAACTCGACCACGCTCACCTAGCCCAGTCTCTAGTGAAAGATCTCTCTCCCGGTTTGAGAGGATGGCAAGATTTGATATATTTTCTAGATATGAGTCCATGAAATCTGCTCTGAAAACTCAAAAAACAATGGAAAGGAAATATGAAGTTCTGACTCAGCAGCCTTTCACCCTTGACCATGCTCCTCGCATTACCCTGAGAATGCGCTCACACCGGGTACCGTGTGGCCATAACACTAGGTTCATTCTAAATGTCCAATCAAAACCAACCGCCGAAGTGAAGTGGTACCACAACGGTATTGAGCTGCAAGAGAGCAGTAAGATACACTTTACCAATACAAGTGGTGTATTAACTCTGGAGATTCTCGACTGCCACATTGACGACAGTGGAACATACCGAGCTGTATGCACAAACTACAAAGGGGAATGCTCTGATTATGCAACGCTAGATGTTACTGGAGGAGACTACACTACATACTCTTCCCAGAGGAGAGATGAAGAAGTACCAAGGTCAATTTTGCCTGACTTGACAAAAACAGAGGCATATGCAATCTCCTCATTTAAGAAAGCATCTGCAACAGAAGCAAGTTCCTCAGTAAGAGAGGTCAAATCAGAAGTGTCAGCAACAAGGGAATCACTTTTATCCTATGAACACTATGCTGCTTCTGAAGAAAAAGTCACTGCAGCTGAAAAAAAATCATTGGAAGAAAGGACTTCACACAAAGCATTTAAAAGCACCCTACCAGCAACAATCCTTACAAAGCCACGGTCAATCACAGTTTCTGAAGGGGAGACTGCAAGATTTTCCTGTGATGTTGATGGTGAACCAGCACCAACAATAACATGGCTCCATGCAGGTCAACCCATTGTTTCTTCAAGGCGCTTCCAAGTGACACGAACACAGTACAAGTCTACCTTTGAAATTTCTTCCGTCCAGATGTCAGATGAAGGAAGTTATACTGTTGTGGTGGAAAACTCTGAAGGAAGACAGGAAGCCCATTTTACTTTGACCATTCAAAGAACAAAAATTCCTGAAAAAACTATTACATCACCTCCAAGGATCAAATCTCCTGAGCCTCGTGTAAAGTCACCAGAGCCAGTTAAGTCTCCTAAACGAGTGAAATCTCCTGAACCCATCAGCAGTCCCCCAAAAGCTAAGTCACCACCTGGAGACAAAACGGTACCAACAGACAAAGTATCATTACCAACTGCTTCTCCACCAAAGATAAAACAGCATCTGAAAGCAGAAACTCTTGGAGATACGGTAAAGTTATCCTGTGCAGTTGAAAGCAATGTTTTAAGTGTCAGAGAAGTGGCTTGGTATAAGGATGGTAAAAAACTGAAAGAAGACCATCATTTCAAGTTTCATTATGCAGCAGATGGTACTTATGAGCTCAAAATCCATGAGCTCATGGAATCTGATAAAGGAGAATACACTTGTGAAATTATTGGGGAAGGAGGTGTTTCAAAAACTAACTTCCAGTTTACTGGCCAAGTATTTAAAAATATCCATTCCCAGGTAAGAGGTGTATCTGAATCTCATAAAACAGTTCAGAAAGAAGATGAGTTACTTATGGTTTCTACACAGAAGAAATCAGTAGTGGCAACCGAAGAGAAGTCTGCAGTTCAAGAAGTCATTAAAAAGTCAGTTGTTAAGGAAGATGTCAAACAATTGAAAGCAGAAATTACAGCTTCTTCAACTAAAATGACAATGTCTGAAGGGCAAAAAGTGACATTGAAAGCCAACATTCCTGGTGCCTCTGAAGTAAAATGGGTGCTGAATGGAATGGAGCTGAGAAATTCAGATGATTACAGATACGGTGTTTCTGGAAGTGATCACACACTAACTATCAGGAAGGCCAGTAATAAGGATGAAGGTATACTCACCTGTGAGGGTAAAACTGATGAAGGCATTATTAAATGCCAGTATGTTGTGACTCTTTCTAAAGAGCGCTCCAGTGAACCAGCATTCATCGTGCAGCCTAAGTCTCAAAATGTCAATGAAGGACAAGACGTGTTGTTGACCTGTGAAGTTTCTGGGGAGCCTTCTCCTGAAGTTGAGTGGTTAAAGAATAATCAACCTGTAAGTAATAATTTAATATGTTTACTTGAAAAATTAGAATTATTTATAAAACTGGTCTTAATGAAACTATTTTTGTTCCCCTCCTTAGATTGCAGTTTCATCACACCTCAGAGTATCTCGCTCTAAAAATACATATTCTCTTGAGATTCGAAATGCCGCAGTGAGTGACACTGGAAAATACACAGTCAAGGCAAAAAATTACCACGGGCAATGTTCTGCTACAGCATCTTTGACTGTACTCCGTAAGTTTGTTCTTTGGATCTTGTGTTTAGAATAATCACAACTTTTTGCTGTGATGTGTCTACTAAAATGACTTATGATAAAATCCACTGGGAGTGTTGACTTCAGTATTTTAAGAAGCTCATCTTTCTTTTGTATATGACATATACAGCCCTAAAACAGCATTAGAAATTTTTTTAACACCCACAGAGTAGCACAGAGGTGCTCTATTACATCAACAGGTGCATGTTAAGAGAAAGCTATGAGCATTTGTTCTAGGATGAGTATGTTAAGACCTTGGTGCTGGTAATTATTCTTTCCTCATTTACTAACAAAATCTGTTACAATAAAACTAAGTCATTCCACAGTTAAAATTTTTATGGCAACCTAATTGAACTGGGTTTACTATTTTATTGGCTGTACCATATCACAGTTCCTAGCATCAAGGTGTGGTTGTGATTTGCTTGCATGACTGTGTTTGGGTTTAAAGCAAAGCTGCGGTGATTGAGCTTTCCTGTTGCCCTTTATAGCTACAAAACAATGCAGTGAAATACAGATTTTACTATTCTGTGTTTTTAAGAACTTGAAAATGTTTCACAGCTCCTACAAATATGAACTGAGCACACACAATTTCTCAGTGTCTAATTCTAGTAATGGTTCTAATAAGAAACACTGTGTGATGACCTGTTTTTTCTTAAGTATGTATGTTTTTCCTTGAAGTTCATACATACTATAAGTTTCATTGCCTATTTTGTAATTTCTAAATTACTGCTTGTGATTTGGATATCTTGAATAAATTATTGTAAACAAGTGTATACTCCACTGCAGTTTTCCATTAAAAGCAAAGTATGCCGTCTTCATTTCAGTAAAATTAACCACACAGAACTGCATGACTTTGTTTGTTAATGTGATATTGTTGCTTTTTCCTTCTATGTTTGCAATGCTCCTCAGCTCTAGTTGAAGAACCTCCGAAAGAGGTAGTCTTGAAGACCAGTGGCGACGCAAGCATGCACGAAAGTTTTTCTTCTCAGTCCTTTCAAATGGCTTCTTCTAAACAAGAGGCTTCATTCAGCAGTTTCAGCAGTAGCAGCATGACTGAAATGAAATTTGAAAGCATGTCTGCCAAAAGCATGTCCTCCATGAAAGAATCCTTTGTAGAGATGAGCTCCAGCAGTATTATGGGAAAATCTAGCATGGCTCAACTGGAGAGTTCAACTAGTAAAATGCTTAAATCAGGTCTGAGAGGTGAGCATTGCAATTATTGGTAGTTAGTGCTTCAGCTATCCTGAAGTAGTCCTCAGAGTAAAGCTGCTGCATGGCTTAGTGAAAACAGACTAACTTGGTATTTCTTCTCCTATTTTATATAGGAGTACCACCCAAAATTGAAGCTCTCCCATCTGATATCAGCATTGAGGAAGGAAAAGTTCTCACACTATCCTGTGCCTTTTCGGGTGAACCTGCTCCTGAAATAACATGGTACTGCAGAGGGAGAAAAATTACCAGTCAGGACCAGCAAGGCAGATTCCACATTGAAACCAGTGAAGATCTAACCACTCTGATCATCATGGATGTCCAGAAGAACGACGGTGGACTTTATACTCTGAATTTAGGGAATGAATTTGGTACCGATTCTGCCACTGTGAATATAAATATCCGATCACCTTAGAGAGCTTAATCTGTATTATTTACACTTGTATTTTTACAAGTGATTCATATATGGACTGAAATATCTGATATGTAAATATAAAAGAAAAATATTTTTTTACCTACCTGAACGAGACAAAGTCCAGATCTATACATTATGACTTATAGTCATTATTGACCTAAGAATTTAAAACACTTTTTTCACTGACATGTACATACTGTATATAGCCGAAGTTAACGGTTATGAAGTTTTGTACCGTTTATTTTATGACATTTTGGAACGTAACTTTTGGAACTAACAGTTGGCAGGGGAAAGTTTCCTAGCAAACGACTACCCTGCTCAACATTTAACTAATTTTTGCGCCTCAACTCATTGTTGATGTCTAAGAATGCCTCAACAGGTAGAGAGGCTCCCTGTTGAAGATTACCTACGCCTAGGACATGATACTGTGCACAGTATTTCATACGTGCACAAATATTTATGTTGAATCAGAAATGTAAGGCATTGGTGATGTTTGCAACTACCCTCCTGTAAGCATTGCTTTAATGTTTTACATTGGATCTGATTATGTCATAATTTTCATACCTGACTGACAATTTCTGGACAAAGTGCGAGCGGCCAGCACTTTGTTCACCCACTGTGTACTGTTTCTGACATATTGACTGCTTGAATAGCTTTAAAAAGTAACATCACCTGGCCATCCCCTTAAACAACAAAGCTATTTAGGTATTCAAGTGCAGCAGCAGTACTCCATCTCGGAGGTTCTTAGGGTGCAGTGATTGAGTTTGTGTGGTAGTATTAGACACCCAGTAGTCACTTCCGGGCAACTAAGCAATGAACCACAGTTTGAAAACAAACTGTTGCTACAACATCAAATACCAGCCTGCACTTCAATTTGCTTTAGTTCTCCTAATGTAGTAATAGAGCTTGGTAGCTGTTGAACCTCCTTGAGATAGAATTGTTCATTTGAAATAAAGCATGCTTTCTGCACCATAAAGTCTGTGAGTCCTTCTTTTATTATGCTGTTTTTACAGTTGCTGTACTACATGAGAGAAAAAGAGTTGCTGAAATAAAAGATGAGGTAGAAATGCAGTTCTCCAATGTAAACCTACTAGTTAACTGTTGACAATCCAGCCATCTATCAGAAACAGCCTATCCACCTGCCAGTCTTGGAAAGTTACTTTAAAAAAAATGTTCTTCATGGGTTCTTTATTGACAAAGGATAAATCCTAGCACATGCCTAAGCACTGTGCTGTTCTTATCCCTCTGTTATTTCCAGGCCTTCTCTACACTGTCTTGTTTTTTTGGCAGCTGCAACTAGCACAAACTAGTTGACCCTAATTGCCTGGACCAACAAGTTGTCACCTCCCGTGTGTGAATAATCAATTCTTCCTCCCACAAGTCAGCTGACATATCTGTCAGAGCAAAGCCTGTCTTCACATTTGGGGGTTGTGGGAGGGGTTTGGATATGTTATGGGGAAAAGAGTATCAAGGGCAAAGGAGCAAGTCTGCTTCTAGAATTCACTCTGTAGAAAAAGCTTGAGAGCAAACACATTCACAGAAATGCAACACTTCAGGATCTGTAAAATTCTCTGAAGTGGAGCTAGAGCATTACTTAGCAAACATGATGCATCGCTGTGACTCTCAGCATACCACTAACACTAAAAAAAAAAGAAAGTCTCAAGTTCATCAAAAGTAATAAAGCAGATAGAATGTTTAAAAACTTATTTCAAAAAGACTCACTGTAGAACCTTTTTTATCATTACCTATAACCCTATATCTTATCACTATCTATGCAAATCATGCAGGAAAGCTAAGAAATAGGGACAAAACAAGGACTAAAGTAAAAATAAGGATTTCAGAAGAGCTAAGCTCTCGGTCAGGACAAAAACCAAACTTTTTCAAGTGATGGAAGCAGGAATTATAATTATGAAAGTTTAAAAGTGCATGGTATTTCTTCCTTAGGAAGAAAAGTAAAAAAGAATAAAAAATTGAGTTAAAAAGGTTGTGTATTTTAATCTTTAAACCATTCAAAGAGAAAAAAAACCTCCAGAAAGCTTCTAATTCTCATTTCTTTAGATGTTTAAAAGCACCCCAACCAACAAATTCAATACAAGACATAAAAATGCATAGGTACAGTCTTGTTTAGCTAACAAGTAGCTTGCGTACACAGGCACATAGTAAAACTAACAGTAAAAACGCACTAGATATTCAATCATCTCAGCAGAAAGAGAGAGCGATGGCATCTGCAGATTTATCCATGGCCTCTTCTACACAAAGGCTACTGGAAACTCAATCTCACATGGCCTCTGCTGAGTCTCAAAACACTCAGTCGATGAAGAGGAAACACACTGGTGTGATGGTGTAAGCAAGTTCGTCCTGCCAGTGCCTCTCTGGCCCAACTCTGCACAGCGCTTAAGCAAGTACATTCGGCAGATGAGTCACTCATGTCTAAAAATAGGATTTAAAATACTTAGGGGCTCTGCTGAAACACAGCTTGAATAGATAATGTTGCAGGCCGACCAGCTGAGCCAGTGTTTTTCCACAAGACTGCTAAGCAAATGCTAACCTCGAGTGACATTGCTGAAGTCACAACCTAAAGCTTCAATATTCCATTTCACAGAACACATCCCTAAGAATAAGATTTTTCAAGACAATAGACTAAGCAGTCTCTGGATGAAAAGAAATAAACATTTTGAATTATTTATTTATTATATCCAGGTCAAATACTGGGATTTCTAACTATATAAGCTGACATTTGCTCTCTTAGATAGACAGATAGATCAGATCTATTGTGCTATAGGACCAAGTTTAGAAAAATATCCCACTCTGATATGGTCTATGAAAGCATTTGGCACTCATGTTTCCTGAGTGCTGATGCATAAGGAAAAGCTTTTTAACAAAGCTCTGTGAGCTGCTGTATAAATCCTACTATAGAGCTATGTATTTTCTACTAACATTTCACACGTGGCAGCCTGAGAAAAATAAATGTGATAGTGGAGAGACATAATAACACTGAGAGAATAATTTGATTGCATTTTAGCTGGTTTTCAGACATAGACATTTCCTTGATTCAGGTATCACACCCCTTTTAAATTTCTAATTTACAGGAAAAACTACACTAGAATACTTGAAGTGACAGGGGTGGAGCAAAGCTCAAGTTTGTAATTTGTGAAAATACCCTTAACAAAAACAAATAGGTGTGATTGCAATTTTTAAGTAAGGAACAAAATTTTTTGCAGAAGCATCTGCTGAAGTATTCCTATCCCAAAGAATGCTTTCTCTGAGGAAAAGTTTAAAAAGTGAAGCTGAATTACTAAGTTGAAAGACATACAAACATTAATTTGCAGTACTTTAAAGCCCCTGAACATTGTAATCCCAGTATTCACAGCTCTCCAAATCACTGAGTGCCTTACCATTAATTCTTCATAATGGAAGCTGGTAATTTCTAAGCATTCTATTTCTAATTATCTGATGTTAGAAACTTGAGACATATAACTAAAGTTACCGCTTTTCATCTAAATATATGTCCTACGCTTATATTCTTTAAGTGATGAATACTATTTTAGAAATTTGAACTGGTTTCAGATTGATCTCTTCAGAAGCATGTGAGATCAAAACAAGTACCAACTACATATTCTGTTGAGGTTCAGCTCTCATTCTGCACTAGAAAGAATGATACAATCAGGCATTCCTGACAAGCTCTCCCACAAATTTGGAAATTAAATATGTAAGAGCAGCCAGGTATTTTTTACTCTTACTTTGCATGGATCAGTGTGACTCAGCCAGATAATTTACAAAATTATTTCTTAACCCCAGTTACCAAAAGTTTGACAGCGCATCATCTTCACTAATTTCACTGAAATACATTTTAGGATGTTTGGCACAGGTATCTGTAAAAAGGCTGATGTAATAGAAACATATCACATATATACACATAAAGCTGAAATGATGGCTTTGCAGACCTAGAAAAACCAAAAACAGCACTGAAGCAATTAAATGCAAATTTTGTGCTTGGATCTGATCACAACAACTTTTGTCTTGTGGCAGTATTTAAAATTATTACTTACTACTACATTCACTTATCAGTCTCTCTTTGTTTTTGCACAATGTGGAGTCCAACCTCTTTTCTTCATAGTAGTTGGAAGCAGAAAAAGGTATCTGTCATTGTGACACGTAATTAACACTGCAGAGGCTGGCAGAAACCTCAGCGAAATTTCAAAAAGCACCTCTGACAGCCTATTATTCAAGACAACACTCTCTTTGCAGTATGTAGTTTACTTCTCTGAACATCTTTAATATTTATTTTTACAACTGTCGTGTCATACAGAATACATTAAAGCAAACATTCAGGAAAAAAAAGTACAAGCATGTGTGTGGCTGATATGCATATGCCAGGTGGCATGAAAACTGACAGAACTGAGCACACATGACAGCTCTGAGCTGGTATCCACAAACCCCTTTTACAAACCATTCCATTCCACTTGAACCTGACATAATGGTTTATAAACCGGCATTTTATATAAGGTTAACAGCTCATATGTTTTTCCTCAACATTTGGACCTATTTTGATTTAGATAAATCAACATTCCAAAAATTTTTAAGGAAAGCTCCCATTCCCATCTGTTCTTTCCAGCCTGCTTCAAATTATTTATATATACAAAAGGAAGACTAGTTAAACCAAATTCAAGATCTGATTATAAAAGCAGATTTTGGTATGTGCTTGAGTACAAAAAACCCTGTACATTTATTTAGCAATTGTGTAAATCAAGAACAGTAAATGGCTTGCTTCAAGTGCTCTACAGCTAAGACTTTATAGACCAAGTTCATCCCTAAACAAACACCCAAAAAATCCCCAAAAGCTTACAATGCTAACATTAACAACCTTCTTGACCAAGGTGCTAGTAGGCACTATTATACTATATTAATCATTAATTATTAAGAGAGTCAGGCTCTGACCTCACTTACAGTTAATGCAAATTTACACTGATGTAACTGAGAGCAGAATCCATCTTCTGGTGTATACCATCCTCAAATGATATAAAGGAGTTGCAAAAACAGACACTCCCTTTTGTATAAATATGTCATAAATAAAACATGAATAGATACAAATATTCATTACTATAGCAGCTTAGAACGGTCTAACATTTCAGCTCATGTTCTTATCATACTTTGCTAAAAACACATCTTAAGTAAGCAGAGTAAATCTTAACAGCACTGTATTAATTATTTGTGATGCTACACACCCCAGAAACAATTTATGCACATTTTGAAGCTTTTAGTAGATCTTTAGACCTTTAGTAGTGAAAGTAGGTAGAAATTTTTGATGCAAAAAAGAATAAATAAATAAAAACTATTAAATATTCCATGTTTGGTAGAAATACTTCATATTAAGTTATTTTTATACATTTGTTTAGAAAAATACACTAAATATTTCTACTTTCATTGCCTAAAAATAAGGACTGGATTATGTACATCCTTTAGTTTTTAAAGGCGGCAATGTCAATTGCCGTCAAGCTGCTGGAGCAGAGCCATTAGTGCCCATTCCCACAGCCCTTACACTGGCAAAAAAAAGCCATTGTGGGGCTAATCACAGCTCCAGGTGGATGACCTGGTACAAATGACCAAGAGGCCCATGGCACAAGTTGCATTTTCTCCAAAAAAATGAAAACTTTTTGCTGAAGTTTATAATGCTTGTTTACTAACGTATCAGTCAGACCTCCACACGTTTTAAAAAGAGCTGCATTTACAAACGTGGATGCTTATCTGTTAAAGCCATCATTTGTTCCAAAAAATGCACATTCAAACTGTGAAATATTAGGAAAATACTCTTGCAAATAAACTATATAAAGATAAAATACACTTCAAAGATAGTATTTATGTTATTCTATAAAGTGCAGAGAAATCCTTCTAAAAAGGGAAATAACTACTTCCTATAACAACAGTATAATTACAGCAGCTTTTGCATAGCATTATTTATAGAAAATTTAATACTTTCAGTTGCTTCAAGAGGAAAAGGATGAAAGAGTCTCTTCCAGTTCAGATCTTTCCTTTGACACTGATTTACTTTCTTCAGGAATGGTTGATGATACCAGATCTCCATTGACAGCACTTCTAGAACAATGAGCAGATCCTATAAAGAGGTAATTAAGTATTTAATTTTCAATCCCCGAAAGTATCATCCAGTCTGTCAATTATTGTATTTGCAAAGTATTTCCTATATATAAGCAATCAGAAGAACTAGTCAAGTTAAAGTCTGCTTGAGAGGCGTTATAATGGAGTCAAAATGCCAGCCAGATTCAGAAGGAAAAATCACAGAAGAACTGGCTACTAAGTCAGCCCATCTAATCAGAAGGGACTAAATTCTGATCATCATCTTTATTATCGGCAAAGCTGTGTGCCCTCAGAGTAGTGCTGTTCTCTACAAAAGGCAAGAAGCCACTGAAATGAGCTATCTTCCCACACTGCACTGACTGAAAACTACCCCTGCGACTCACAGAAGTCAAAAAAAGAGAATTTCTTCTGTGACAACAAGCAGGCGGCAAACAGCAATATTCCACATCACTTACCAGATAATCATTTGTGTGAGAGCCTATTAGGAAAAACGTCCCTTTTCTGGATATGTCTTAATTTTATCTTGCCAGTAGTCCCACTGATTTCAATATAATACTCCAGCTGCAAGATCATTTATAATATGGGTGGAAGCCAGCATAAGTCAACCAGGTAACAAACTATACAAGTACTCAGATTTATAATATAGCAATCTTACAAATAAAACGTTTTTCCTCATGCCAGTATCAGTGCTAGAACAGCTGCTCTAAACAGGGAAATAAATTGTACCAAAAGATAAAAAGAAAACTCCCTCCCTTTCAAACTTACTCTGAGAGTCTTCAGAAAGTGTATCACTGTAAGATTCTGTATCTGAGTATGTTCTTCTGCGCCGCTGAGAAAATCGGTGAAGAGATGAACCTGGTTCTTTCACAGACTGATTAATCCTACAAAGGAAATGAGATCTATTAGTAAGCAAAATCTGTAGCAACCCACACAAATTTTATATACTTTAAATTTGAAATAACTTTGGTTATTTCCAACCCACTCAAATTTTATGCATTTTAAATTTGAAATAACTTTGGTGCTTAGATTAAATTGTGAGTATCAATGCTTTTTACTGCACTAGTCTACTATAGCAGACTAAAAATAGCACAGTCAACAATCTTAATTTCACAACTGCAAAGCCTGAAAGCAGAAATAAAAATGAAGGAAATAATTTGAGAATCTGAAATACTGACTGAAAAAGAATGTTAGCATTTCAAGCTCTAATTTCATGAACTTGTCAAAACAAGCCATTTGCATAAAGCTTCTAGCATGACAAAATTTTGGTACTTTATTAAAAATAGCAGCTGCCACTGATAGCTGATAATCTGCACCTTTTATTTTCAAAACTAGATCAATTTATGATATTCAATTCTTTCCCCAATTCTTCTCACATTTTGATTTTAATACTAGCAAGTTCAGGGAGGCCTTTTGAGACACAAGAAAAAAACTTAATCAAACAGAAAATTACCTTTCTGAATAGCAAGGACCAGGATGGCTAATGGAACGCTTCATCTAGGGGAAAAAAAAAATTCCAAAGAACAAACAACACCAAAAATGTCACAAGCTACTCAGAAGAATGCTATGGATATCTACATTATTTTTTACTTTATTTACAGTCTTTACAAAGAGAGACAGCAATATTTTTTTTAAAAAAGCAACCACTCTCACTTAAAAATCTGATTAAATTATATGAAAACAGAGGGATTGCCATCAATATTAAAAGTTTTAGAACATTCACACAGGAAATAGTTTACTACAAAAAGATGCTACCTCCTATCTATGGAATTCATTCCCTCTTGGACCGAAGCTCCTCAAGGAGCCATTGTTAATTGCTATGATATACAGAAGTGTCAAGACATTTTTCCTTTAGCAAATGGAAGTTTAAATTCCTCATTACACAATAAAGCCAAATTATGCCTCTTGATTCCTTGTCGTTTCTCTGCTATCACTGTCAAATCTCTATGCATATCAAAGAAAGTTATTATTTTAAATCATAATGATCAGCTTTGTAAGTAAAGTGATTGAAGATAAAAAGATGAAAGATCCATATGAAAAGAAAGAGATTCCCACAACAAAATTGCACAACACAGCTCATCTTGGAATACATACACGGAACTGAGGAAGCATTAGATTCCTATACACTGTCCTTCTACGGGAATTAATTAATAGTGAATAGTTATGTAAGTAATATCTTTGTCATTATGTATCTTTTTGTTAAGTAAGGGAATGATATATAAATACAAACATCTTGAATTACATACACTGAAACATATGCCATCTTGCTGAAGTACTTCAAGTCACAAAGCACTTAAACAGCACGTGAAGTTATGGGATTTTTATGATCAGTGTACAGTTAGAACTCTAAAAAAACCAAACAGCTGAACTGAGGAAAAGTTAAAACTCATTCATTTATCAGATACCTCATTACAGGGCCTTGACACGTATGATAAATTACTCTGATGATACAAAGGCTAGCAAACCGCAAAGCAAAAGACTAAGAATGGAAAACTGATTTATATTTGGGACCAGTACTGCTTTATAACACAGTCAAGGTTTCAACTGCTGACATCATAGCACATAACAATAGCACAGAGTACTACCACTCCTCCCCCCAATCCAACCACCAGTATGACACTTAGAAAAGATAGTATTTCAAAATGGCTAAACCATTTGAATAGGTGATGGTGACACAGGAGAAACCAAGGGATCAGGATGAGGCAGCTGGAACATTTCTGGCTTAAACTTGGCATTAGCAATCTTCACACATTCTTCAAGTGTTGTGATAAATGTATTACATGTGGCACTAAGCAAGGAAGAGGCTTCATTCATGTTCTGAAAGTAAATGAAAGCACAAGCATAAGCAAGAAAAAAAATTAAAATATGCAAATACAACTTTCCTCCACCACCTCTCCCAGACACACTAATTTACCTCATTACCACTAAGAATTTACATTTCCCATTTTTTTAATCAAACGTACGCCTTTCCATAAGGCCAATTTAAGAAAACAAATGTGACAGCATTGCAATTTCTTTCTGACATCTGAGTTTCTTGAGGGTACCAGCCAACAATGCCTTACTGCAAAGCTTGTCTCAGAGTGACTAACTCATACAGAAGATCATTCAGTGAAACAAATGAATTGCAGCAGAAGGTGTGAACAGTTTTATTGCTCTAGAGGAAGGAGCTGCAGGTCCATTCCACCTCCCTAAACTAAAAACTTGCTCTGTTGCGACTAAGCATCAACCCCTGGCTTTGCACTAAAGGGCCAACAACATTGTTCACATGCTGCTCAAGGGTGCAAAGAATGAAGTCATTCATAATTTCCAGTCCTTTCATTCAAAAGCAGGAATACATTCTAGTATTGTACTTGTGCACATTCAGAGATAGATATCTACACTGCATGTTTCCAATGCCTGGAACACTAGCTTCCACTGATAAAAAAATGGAATACACTCCTACATAAGAAAGTAAGAATGGACAAACTAAGATTGTTTCAACTACTTGAACAGAGATGTAAAACAAGACAAAATGTTGTATTGCTCATATGATAGCTCTTCTGACCTTTCAACCAAATGGCTCAGAAACACAATTGGTTCCTAACATCTGGCACAATTACAGTTAAAGCATACAGAAAATCACTATTAGTACATCTACACACAAGCATTCAAAAACTGACATTAGGTTAAGTCTCCCAACACTGGGGAGATGAATAAGGTTTAAGACATCAACAGTAACTTGAGGTATACTATATAATGGAATGAAAAGAAATTCTAGAATTGTGCACCTCAATGCTGGGAGGAGAGTGAGTCTCGTCATGGTGAACAAATTCTTGTATGGTATGAACTTGCTGCATTAAAAGATCACAGTAGAGACGAAGTTCAGACATTTTGGTTTTAAGAGATTCATTGGTCTCACTTATTTCTATGGAAAAAAAAGAAAATTTCAATTTACTGCATATAATGTACATACACATTGTAATTTTTAAGAACTGTTCATTTAAATATCAATTAAAAAATCCACTTAAACTTCCACTTAATTTTGAGGAAAACTGGATTCTACAATGAATCAAGAATTATACTTGAAGCAAAAAATACTTTTGGATAACTGATGCTAATTTATTTACTATTACGAAAAAGGCACATTATCAGGAAAAATAAAGTTGAAATCTTTCTTAGCTGCTGTGTAATGTTGAAAAAAATTACTGGATAAAACTTATGCCACCCACCAGAGTGGCTGGAAATGGTAACATTAAGCCATCCAAGAAAAATTATGGAAAAAAAAACAGTTACTATAAAAAGTTACTATAACAGCAGAAATTAAATGTCTTCACAACAGCTACAGACAATATGTTTATTCTAGTGACAACACCACCTTGTAGTATTTCAGCTTCTTAAGATACAAGAGGTCAATGCAGGTGACTTCTAACTCTAATACTGAGGGGGAATTTACCATAGAGATGACTAGAAATAATTACAATTTATATTAAAAGACGGTAATACTGACTTTGTACCACAATATTTGCACTATGATTATGTGAAGAAGTGATCTAGTCTAGGTAACACACATACCTTTTTCTTTTTTTGTTCTGGTATCTGCTAAACAGGCTTTTGCACTCCCCAGTGCTACCAGCCATCTTTGCCTTTCAGCTGCATTAACTGCTTTCATATAGAAATGCTGCTCCCCTGGGATGATTAGCTCCATTCTTGTGTTGTCTGTTGCATGAACTTGTGAAAGAAGGGGAAAAAAAACTGAAATAATAATAACCTCAACTGAGTAACAATCATTTATTAAATACTGCTCAAAGTGTTTTAAAATTCTTATGATAATCCCACAGTAATATAGTAAATCACAAAGCACCACTGCTAAGTAAGGAAAAGACCAAAGCTGCTCAACCTTTCTCCCCCTTTCCTTCACCAAAAGAACACGGTAACAAGCAAAATAAACTGGAATGGCAAAAAGAAAAAAAATTTTAAAAGTGACCCTCCCCTCTTTACATCACTGATTTCAACTACACTAAAGAAACACTAACAAAAAGGAGTTACCACATGAAAAATACTTGATGGCCCATGTAAAATAAGTTCCACTTTTTAATATGAAAGCACCCGTATCACAAGCTGAGTCACCTGTGAGGATCTCAAAAAAAGTTATAGTTAACAGCAACAGGAAGCTAGAAAACACCTTGCTATTAGCCAAGGAGGCTGACCTACAGTTAGGAATACACTGAAGACTGAACTCTTACTTCAGAACCAACAGTTCACTTACTGTCTCAAATACATCCATCACCTGTGCATGTGCACAGCTGCTAACAGTGACAAAAGTAAAAATTGCTCAGGAAACTAAAAGACTAAACACTTCTGGTTTATAAGAATCTCCACTTTTGGATCACTGCTGCTGCTCTTCTGGAAAACTGGCTTTCATGATTCAGTCTCTATCCCTGGTCATAAGAGGAAAAAGCAGTAGAACTAAACAGCTAGCTGACAAAACTTCAATCATGAACCATGTGCACATAAATATTCAAAACAAAAAGTAATAAATGGCATGTTCTAAATCTCAACACAGCACTCTATTCACATTCATTATTATTTGTGAACTATGAAGCTGACACACTGAACTACAGGTAAACAAAAACAGAGGAGGAAAAACATGTGATACAAAAATGTATGATTGGTGATCTTTTCTATTTCCACGGCAGCTAAAATTTTCTCAGAAATGTTAGCAGAAATCTAATTAATTAATTTCTAAGCAGTAATCTATTAATTCTTACCTTTTATTTCACACACAGCCATCTTTATGCTTCCTTTGCTGCCTTTGCAAACATCATCCTGGGAATCATAGTATGACAATATCCCATTGTCTAAAACAAACCACCGAGGCTGCCAACCTAGAGAGATCAAAAATGTGAAAGAGAGAGTTTAGTCTAATTCCTAAATTGTAAATCAAATTCATCTCTTTGGCTGTTAAAACTTTAATAAAAGAGGCAAACATTAAATTATTCTTGTAACACACCAGGAAGTAAATAATCTGTGCAGTCTGAAGACCAGAGCCACTCTATAACCCAGACTACTATTATATAAATATTCCACTCCCATTTCTTTTTGGGTGCAAGATCAGCATTTCTCTTCTGTTTTCACTGTATTCCATTCTAGAGAAAAATTAAATTTTAATTTAGCCACCACAGAATCCTGTTTTGAAGGTTGTTAAATTACATACCTCTGAAAAACCATTTTCATTCAAGTATATTTTTCAGGCAGATTTTTCTAAGATTGTAGGAACTTATTTGTAAGATACAATTAAATGACTGATGCCACCAACTGCTATGCTATGTTCTAATTTACCTACTGTATTTCACTGAAAACTTTATATTTCACACTTACATATTGCCACTTTCTCTGTTTCTACAAATAACATAGCACTAAAATATTGCAGCAGAGTGTAACAATTACACTGGCCCATTATACTCTGGGTCAGCTGTACAATAGAAGCAGATTATCCTCTATTTTACAACCTGACACCAAACTTTAACTTCCTGCTTGATTTAGGGTTTGGAATGGCAAAAACTGTGTGGCCAAGCCCTCTAGGTATTTGGTGATATGACAGTGTGGCCCAGGGTGCTTTCCAGTTGCCATCCCAACAGAGCAAGCTGAGGCCATCCAGCTACAGGGTTCATAGTATTTATAGCATTATAGAATCATTAAAGATTGTAAAAGATCTCCAAGATCAGCTAGTCCAATCTTAAACCAATCACCACCTTGTCATCTAGACCAGAGCACTAAGGACCACATCCAGGTGTTTCTTGGACACCTCCAGGGACAGTGATTCCCACCTCCCTGGTCAGCCTGTTCCAATGCAGCCCCTTCCATGAAGAATTTCCTCCTGATGCCCAACCTGTACCTCCCATTGTGCAGCTTGAAGCCATTTCCTCTCATTCTGTCACTTGTTATCTCTAAGAAGAGGCTGAGCCTGACCTTGTTCCAACCTCCTGTCAGGGAGCTGTAGAGTGATAAGGTCACCCTTGAGCCTCCTTTTCTCCAGGCTGAGCCCCCTCAGCTGGCACAGCTGGACTCACTCTGTAGACCCTTCACGAGCTCCACTGCCTTTCTGTGGACTCTCCAGCACCAGTGTCATTACATGTTGTAACACTAATTCAAGAAGAGTAAGACCAGCCTGCATTAAATCATGTTACCATACCATAATAAAGAAACAATAACATGTAACTGCCTATTGTTTCTTTTTTGTTTTTTACTTTCTTTTTTGTTGTTTACCAACTGTAAGCATACATGTCTTTTTAAATGCAGAGTGGTAACNCCAACTGCTATGCTATGTTCTAATTTACCTACTGTATTTCACTGAAAACTTTATATTTCACACTTACATATTGCCACTTTCTCTGTTTCTACAAATAACATAGCACTAAAATATTGCAGCAGGGTGTAACAATTACACTGGCCCATTATACTCTGGGTCAGCTGTACAATAGAAGCAGATTATCCTCTATTTTACAACCTGACACCAAACTTTAACTTCCTGCTTGATTTAGGGTTTGGAATGGCAAAAACTGTGTGGCCAAGCCCTCTAGGTATTTGGTGATATGACAGTGTGGCCCAGGGTGCTTTCCAGTTGCCATCCCAACAGAGCAAGCTGAGGCCATCCAGCAGCACTGTATTTTAACACAGGAGGCTAAATCAGGTACCAGACTCAGAAAGCAGCTACAGGGTTCATAGTATTTATAGCATTATAGAATCATTAAAGATTGTAAAAGATCTCCAAGATCAGCTAGTCCAATCTTAAACCAATCACCACCTTGTCATCTAGACCAGAGCACTAAGGACCACATCCAGGTGTTTCTTGGACACCTCCAGGGACAGTGATTCCCACCTCCCTGGTCAGCCTGTTCCAATGCAGCCCCTTCCATGAAGAATTTCCTCCTGATGCCCAACCTGTACCTCCCATTGTGCAGCTTGAAGCCATTTCCTCTCATTCTGTCACTTGTTATCTCTAAGAAGAGGCTGAGCCTGACCTTGTTCCAACCTCCTGTCAGGGAGCTGTAGAGTGATAAGGTCACCCTTGAGCCTCCTTTTCTCCAGGCTGAGCCCCCTCAGCTGGCACAGCTGGACTCACTCTGTAGACCCTTCACGAGCTCCACTGCCTTTCTGTGGACTCTCCAGCACCAGTGTCATTACATGTTGTAACACTAATTCAAGAAGAGTAAGACCAGCCTGCATTAAATCATGTTACCATACCATAATAAAGAAACAATAACATGTAACTGCCTATTGTTTCTTTTTTGTTTTTTACTTTCTTTTTTGTTGTTTACCAACTGTAAGCATACATGTCTTTTTAAATGCAGAGTGGNCCAACTGCTATGCTATGTTCTAATTTACCTACTGTATTTCACTGAAAACTTTATATTTCACACTTACATATTGCCACTTTCTCTGTTTCTACAAATAACATAGCACTAAAATATTGCAGCAGGGTGTAACAATTACACTGGCCCATTATACTCTGGGTCAGCTGTACAATAGAAGCAGATTATCCTCTATTTTACAACCTGACACCAAACTTTAACTTCCTGCTTGATTTAGGGTTTGGAATGGCAAAAACTGTGTGGCCAAGCCCTCTAGGTATTTGGTGATATGACAGTGTGGCCCAGGGTGCTTTCCAGTTGCCATCCCAACAGAGCAAGCTGAGGCCATCCAGCTACAGGGTTCATAGTATTTATAGCATTATAGAATCATTAAAGATTGTAAAAGATCTCCAAGATCAGCTAGTCCAATCTTAAACCAATCACCACCTTGTCATCTAGACCAGAGCACTAAGGACCACATCCAGGTGTTTCTTGGACACCTCCAGGGACAGTGATTCCCACCTCCCTGGTCAGCCTGTTCCAATGCAGCCCCTTCCATGAAGAATTTCCTCCTGATGCCCAACCTGTACCTCCCATTGTGCAGCTTGAAGCCATTTCCTCTCATTCTGTCACTTGTTATCTCTAAGAAGAGGCTGAGCCTGACCTTGTTCCAACCTCCTGTCAGGGAGCTGTAGAGTGATAAGGTCACCCTTGAGCCTCCTTTTCTCCAGGCTGAGCCCCCTCAGCTGGCACAGCTGGACTCACTCTGTAGACCCTTCACGAGCTCCACTGCCTTTCTGTGGACTCTCCAGCACCAGTGTCATTACATGTTGTAACACTAATTCAAGAAGAGTAAGACCAGCCTGCATTAAATCATGTTACCATACCATAATAAAGAAACAATAACATGTAACTGCCTATTGTTTCTTTTTTGTTTTTTACTTTCTTTTTTGTTGTTTACCAACTGTAAGCATACATGTCTTTTTAAATGCAGAGTGGTAACTAAAAAGCATGTCCACACTCAAATTTAAAAACAGAATTTTAAAAACTACAAACTCTAAAGGGTAAGAACTCACACAGGAAATATTTCAAATGGTGCATGTACGTCAACACTAATACTTAAAGAATATGCAATTCAGAAGACTCTGTCCTGTGAAATGCAACTCAAAAATGCATAGATCTTTTTTTCTGCTATATTCTGTTGCAAGACGTGGACTCGGTACTGTCCTTATTTCCTGTCAATGCCTGTCAAAACAGTCTTATTCTGCTAAAAAGGGAATCTACATGAATGACAATTTCATCCTCACATTATTCTAGTATTGGGGGAAAAAAAAAAAGCAAAGGACTTAAAAGGCCAAGTGCCTCACAGAAGCAAGCCAAAGAACAAAAACACTTCTTGTAATTTGAAACTGGGCGGTATCCTACATTTGAGAAAATATTTCACAAATCTGTACTTCACAAATTCTTATTTGAGAAGGAAAAAAAAAAAAGCAGCTGTATTTCTGGTTTGCTTTTAATGAAGGAAGAAACTAAATGTTTTCCATGACACTTCAGCAACAATAACAAGCTCCTTTGCTGCTTGGTGTCTAGCACTAATGACAAGTACTACGGCCTATTTTTGGTCACAAAAACAGATACTATAGAGAGAGTAGAGTAACAAGGCAGATGGTAATAAAATTTAAACATTTCGCTAATATGATTTGATTACTTTTTTAAAAAATGCTGCCCTCCTACATTCTGGAGATTGTAAGTAATCCCTGACATACTAATTTTGAAGTGCAGAAGCAGATGCTCTCTGTTGACCAGCGCAAGCCTAAGGACAGGTTCTGAAGTTTACTGGTTTAGAGGACTACTGGCTTTCAGCAGAAGTTAGCTGCATGCTAACAGTCCACTGTGTGTATAGCATTCACAGCTACTGTTGAGTATTTACTTATTAAATAACAGAGTTAAAAGAGGAGCAAACACCACAAGAGTTCATTGCCTTTATCCATTTACCTTTTGCTACAGCAGTGTTTCCAGTCCCATACGTGAAAGTGACAATTTTGATTGTTTTGAAAACAACCTTGTGCTCATTCTTTCTCTCATAACCCCAACTCTTCCTCTATGTGTTTTCTCTATAGTTATTGTGAAGAAGTGAAAGAGACATCAAATATCTACTTAATTACAGCACTACTCCCTTTTACCCGAAGGCCCATATCTGTGGACACATAACTGCTCTGAAAAATGCAAGATTATGCTCTGTACACTTCATTTCACAGCACATCCATACAATCCTCACAACACGGCTCACATTTTATAATCCCTCAGAACCAAGTTTCACACCACTCCACACTCACAACCTGCATATGCTGAAGCAGAATTCCACACATGAAGTGCTGAAGAACCAGACGGCAAAGAAGATACTGCCAAAGCAGTGTAACAAGAGGCACAATTAAGCACGGTATGTGATCTAACGCTGATCTGCTTGGGACAGGCAATTAGTCCTATCACAGTGTCAGAGGAGAAATGTTTCACCTCGACACCACTGCCTGCCCGCTGCCTGCTCCAGAGGATCACCCAAACAAAACAAGGCAAACGCTGGCATTTGGTGCACTTTTGGTCGGCAGCGCTTCCAAAAATGCATTTAATGAAACTGAAATTCATCACCTGTTTTCCAGGTTGGGATACAGGAGTTCCCTGTCCCGCTGAGAGTCTCTGACTAACTCGGCAAGGCACAATCCAGATCGCGAAAGGGCCTCGGCAGGCCAGCGCCGGGCACAGCTCGCCCGTGTGGCTGCCGGGGGCAGTGGGTTCGCCCGGCTGCGGCCCGGCCCGGCCCGGCCCAGCCCGGCCCGGCCCGGACACACCGGCCCCGCGAAGCCCCGAACTTCCCCTGGCAGAGAAAGACGGAGAAGTCGCCGTTTCCCCGGAGGTCTGCGGCCGCGGGGCCGGGATCTGAACGCGGCCGACCAGGGACGAAACCCGCGTGCTCAGAAACCCGACCAGAAGCGGGATGTGAGGAGCAGCCCCCCTCGGGCGGACGGGCGGTGCGATGCCCAGCTCCCCGACTTCACCTGGGGATTTTCGTTTGCAAACCAACTCTCGGAGCGACTCAGCGGCGCCGAGATCGGCGGAGCTGCAGGGTCCGTGCACTCTTTGCCCACCCCTGGGGCCGATTTGTTTCCCCCCAGCAAAGTCCCTGCGCAGTGGAGCTGGCACGGCGGTGCTCGCACCGCTCTCGCCGTCCCGCTGTGGGGCCGGGAGCGGGGGNCGCTGCCTGGGCCGGGTTCATTCCCACGTCCAGCGCGACTGAGGCGGAGCGGCGGTGCTGGCTCACCCCCGCCCCTCGGCGCGGCGGGGACAGTGCCACGCCGGCGGCTGCCTCGGAGCGACATGGGCCGTGGGCTGACCCTGCTCCTGCTGCCGCTGGCGCTGCTGGCGGCCCCGGCGCGGGCCGAGGGCGGCACGGCGGCAGCGGAGGAGGTTCAGATAGAGGTGCTGCACCTCCCCGAGGCCTGCAGCCCGAAGAGCAAGAAGGGCGACCTGCTGAACGCGCACTATGACGGATTCCTGGCCAGCGACGGATCCAAGTTTTACTGCAGGTGAGCCCCCGTGGCACCGGGTCGGAGGATGGGCGGTGGGCCCTGCCCGGAGGGGTGCGTGGCACAGCTGCTCTACTCACCCGAAGCCGGATAAGCGAGACTCGGGGCGCTCCCGGCGTGGGCACAGCTCGGGGCCCGCACTGACCACATCAGCAATAGTAATTTCTCCCTGTTACTTCCCCTTAGCCGAATGTTGAAGGATGCAGTGTTTCCCTAGGGTCAAGAGGGAGCGCAGAGGCAAAAGATGGAAATCAAGGATGCCTTTGCTCGAGGCTGGCGGCCGTCGCCAGTTAAGGGGCCCGACAGGGAGGAACTTCGAGAGCCTGTAAGCCCACACCTCACATGGAGCATCCCTTTGTCAGGATGGGGGAAAAAAAAAAAAAAAGCAAACAACATTTTGTTGATACTTGCCATGTTCTGTGCTGTAATATGTGCAGAAAAACTCGGGTTGGGAGGAGGAGCTCCTGGTAGGGATGCACACTGACGATTATAGGCAGAAACTTTTATACGGCATGCACTTCCACATAGTTGGCGCTGTGCAGTGAAGCCACATTATTATACTAGTGGATTGCAGCCTTTTTGCCTCGTTCCTGTTGCTGTTTCCCTTCTTGATTCGTTGTGCCGTCCATTTTACCACAAAGTTATCATTTAGTCTTTTGCTTTTTCACTTTGCCTCATCCATCTATCCTCAGACAATAGCTAAGCTCATTACAAAATCTTGATCCATTCCCCCACTTGTATAATTTAAGAAAAAAAAAATCAGTATAGGATAATTTTACATTTAACAGTACCATTTCACTTGCCTGAATTTGCCTGTTGAAGTAACTGACTGGTAATAGAGCGTTGTTCTCCGGATGTTTTGCTCAGTTGCTGTTCAGTGTAGTGCCCATACTGGGGAAGCCTCATATGACCAGCAGGTACCTCCAGCACTGGCTATCTGACCTGGCCCGAGTGGTAGGTGAGCACACAGTACTGTAGCCGACATTGCCAGGTTCCACCAACACACACCCGCACTCTCAGTCCCATCCCATCTTACAGTGCTGAGAACTGCTGAAGACATTTTCACTTTCTAGTGCTCCCCGCATTCCTCTTCTTGGAGACTTTCTGCAGTGACACCGTGTTTCTGGCATGTAGCGTACATGATCAGGAAGATCGGATGTTTTTGTAAGAAGTAAAAAAACAAGGGTTTTTTTTTAGTTTCAAAAGGAGGTTTCCCCTTACATATATCAAGATTTGACCTTAAATTACAAATATAGCAGAAAAAGTGTTTATACTTTGTATTCTTGCACTCTAAACATTCTTGTGTGCTAATAATCTATGTTCTTACTAACTGCAACTAAAAGTTATATTTATGTTAAAAAATATTATATTAATGTTATTCATACACAATTTTTTTTAATAGTCGGACACAAAATGAAGGCCATCCAAAATGGTTTGTTCTGGGTGTTGGACAAGTCATAAAAGGCTTAGATATTGCTATGATGAATATGTGTCCTGGAGAAAAACGGAAAGTGACAATTCCTCCATCATTAGCATACGGACAGCAAGGATACGGTAAAAAATAAGTTTTAACACTAAACTTTGTCTTTCCTGTGTTTTTTACCCTTTCAAACATTCAGTATTGCAAATGTCTGTAAGAACTGGTGCTCCCATTTGGAGGCAGTGCAGCAGTGCAGCCCCAGTCCTGCTCATTGCTACGCAGTTTAAGTAGCCCACACTCAGGCCTTGCAGTTCCCATTAGAACTCAGTACATGCCACCCAATGTGTTTTCCCAAGTCTTGCCGTAGTGTGAAAAATTGGCAGCAAAAGGAAGATCTCCATGAGCCATATCAGCATTATTGTGTTAATATATCAAATTCCAGTCACATTTGGTTTTTGTTATTTGACTGCTACCTGTTTAGCCTTTTAATGACAATCTGCATCTTCTGAGTAAAATGGAATATAATGCAGTGCAATTAAGTAGAAATAATTTGCTTAAAATACTGTTTACGTTCTGAATAGTTAATGGCTCTCATTATCACATTACGCAGTAATTGCAACAGTGCAATGCATGAAATCTGATTTGAATCTAAGATAATTCAGTGTGCAAATTACTTAAAGAAAGTTCCAGTACAAGTTTTATGCAGTGTTTCAGCACTCAAATGTAGATAAATTCAGCTCTGACCTGCGTGTAGTAGTTTCTATGAAAAGGTAACTCCTGCCCTATGATAATACTTCGGCACTGATATGTCAGAATTCAGTGCATCAGTTTTGTCTTTAATACAATTTCATACAAAAAGGAAAAACACTGATACAAATAAAAAATGTTCTTTAATACTAGTGTTAACTGTTTGTTCCAGGTAGCACTTGAAGGAAGTAGTATTTTCCTGCAGCACTCCTGTCCTCTGTCTCAGCGTATTCCTGCATGCTGGGGAAGATGCCTGCCTAATCTTGAATTAGAAAAGATGCATGTGGCTTTCTAAATCTTTACATGTCTTTCCTTTGTTGGTATGTATATTTGTAAACTACTGGCACTGAATTCTAGTATTGTATCTTTCTTTTGTAAGTGGTATTTAAATCATTATTTATATTCAAATGTATTTAAAACTTCTACTTTTCTAAAGCATGGAAGGTTAAAACCTTTTGAACTCTGAAACCTGTTATTTTTACTATGACTATTTTAGGTGAGTAGTGTAATCGTTTTCTTTATCTTCTGTTTACAAACAGTGTAGATTCTTTAGCTTCAGTTTATGAAGGGTGGACACAAGCTCAAAATTCTGAGGTTATAATGTCACGCTCACTGGCTTTGGCAGCTTGCATGTTTACATTTTAATTTTACACTGCATGATTTCTTTATGCTCTTTTGGCACTAGTTTTACATCACATTGGTTTGTTGCTGTCTCTTTTCAGTTCCCTTTTTTTGCCAGATGCATGATACATGGACCTGTGTTTGTAGGCAGTGCTGGTTTTACATTAGGTGGCAGAAAATGCTTTGATCCAGGAATAAAGAATTCTAACAGGTGTTTTCTTAGTTCAGAGGCCAGACAAAGTATTCCAGTAGTTTGAAGTTTCTGTGGGGATTTTTTGCAAGTCAGATGACTTCTGTTGCTGCTTTTTGAGGTGTACATTTTAAACATTATTTTACAACATACATAAAATACCTTTTACCATAGGTATAATTCATACAAACTAGTAAAACATGATATTCTCTGCTTGTTTCTTCAGACAGAAAATGCATAGGAGCATTTATCCACTACTGTTATATTTTAAATCAGATTGCAGCTGTTTAATAAAGACATATATCTTACAACCAGCCCTTAAATAAGCCCTGTCATATGACAGGATGTGAAAGAATGAGAACTTTAGAAGTACTTGTTTTTCATGATAACCATTCACCTAATCTCTGAAAGTACCTGAATTGCTATGCAATACAGTTTTGTTTCAGGCAACTACATGATTAGCAAGTTTCTTCCGAAATCATTTGTCTAACACAATCAATCTTTCTGTCTAGATGTACAACATTTGAATTCAGAGTTTAATATGAATATTAACATGGCCTTTTTTAATAAAGAAATACTTTACATGTGAATTTATCATACATGTGATCTCTGCCCATAGTGTCTGATTCCTTAAATGCTTTTTTTCTTTTATTCATAGCACAGGGCAAGATTCCACCCAATGCAACACTGATCTTTGAGATTGAACTTTATGCAGTAAATAAGGGACCTCGTAGTGTTGAAGCATTTAATCAAATAGACAAAGACGGTGACAAGAAACTCTCTGAACTTGAGGTAATATGATGGAAATAATTTGAAACAAATAATTTATAAAACTATAGGTATGGCTACATCAGTTTTATCTTTACATGAGCTGCCTCTGCTGCAGCTGATCATGTAAGGTTTCTGTGTGCTTACACAAACTACACAGTGCTGTAGTTTGCTGAAATTTCCTTTAATACATTAGTAAGTTTCACACTTCTGTAGACAAGCTGTGGATGTGTCTGCATTGGGGTCACAATACATACTTGTATACCTCCAGTGTCCTTGAAGATAGCTAGATTGAGTACTGGCATAAAAGTCACAATGATTGGATTTTTTTCTTTTCTTCTAGATAAGCCAGTATTTGAAAGAAGAATTTGCAAGAGATGGCAAAAAACGTCATCCCTCCGCCCATGATGAAATCTTAGCTGATATATTTAAGAAGAATGACCATGATGGAGATGGCTTCATATCAGCAAAGGAGTACAATGTCTACCAGCATGATGAACTCTAAGTACTTTGAAAAATCTTTAGGTGTTTTCTGGACACTGAATTCTAAATAATAATACTTTGTCACAGAATTTTTGTATTTTTTTTATAGTGGAATCTTTTTATATCTCTTAAAGTGACTGTAAAAATCTTATTTTTAACATTCAGCTATTAAAATGTGTCAGATGTTTCAAAAGAAAGAAATAAAATTGAAGTACACCATGATCTAATATTTGTGGTTCCTACAACATGTTCCAATCTACAGTATTGCTCAGTAGTCTCTCATTTGGTGAAATACTGATGAAAATAATTATTTCTGTTCTATTGAGCATACAGAAGTTACAGTAACCTTTGACATAGCTGGAATGTAGCTACTGAACACTTCTCAATCCCCTGTAAAATAAAAAGGGAAAACAGAATCCCAGGAATACAATTCGTAGACCCCTGCAGGCTCCTAGCCTAGCTTCTTGAGGAAAGACCATTTGCAGCAATTAACTATAAAAGGCCTTAAAATAGGTGAACTCTGTCTATGGAATGTTAAAATAATAACAAAAATATTTTTAAAACAACTTAAAATAACCTCTTTGATTTAACATTAACATAAAGAATTTGATGTTGAAGAAAAAGGAATATTTTAAGTGAGTTTTAAACTTTGACTTGGTAAAAATATTAAGTTAGCCAGTTTACTCAGCAGCATCAAGTTAAAAATCTACACTGTCATAATTTAATTGAATGATGTTGAAGATGATGGGAAATACTACATATAAACACAAGTAGTTAATTACTTGGGCATCATTCTGGTTTTCCTCACTGGAAAAATGCAAAGAAGTAGCAATAGTTAATAGACAGTACTTACATCTCTTAACTATTCTGCTTTTGCAGAACATCATAAGAATTGTGGAAGATACTTCACTCTTCTCACATGAAAAGCAATGCCTGTATTCATTTCAACATGTAATAATCAGATGTACACAGAGAAAGCAGCAGCACAAGTGAGAAAAGCTTCCATACTCGGGTTATCCTTGAAGTAATTTTAAAAGGTATAAAAAGGTTTTTTGCTCTGCCAGTGTAAATCGTGGTGAGAGGTTTAACAGTGCTCTGCCCCACTGCCCAGTCCCAGCCCTGGATGCAGCTCTCTGGCGTTCCAGTTCTTAACAGACTCAATTTCCTGAGGCTGGGATGCACCTGTTAAAGACCTTCACCCCTGAAGTCTTGTTGGAGTGAGCAGCTCCATTATTTTCATAAGCTTCCAAAACATTTTCTGCTAAGCAGGTTTTTTCTGAGCACATAAAAGAAAGTCAAGAGCAGCTGTAACATAGAACCACAGCAGGTGGACTGGCTGATACTTTTTAATAATCTAAACAAACGATATATGACAACAGCACCCTAATATGAAGCTCCCATCCATAGTTCCAGTTGTTCCCTTTTGTAACTGAAACATTAGACTGAGCTAAGTTTTAGCATGTTTTTTAATCTGATACTTCAATTAAACATTCATGAGAGCACTAAATTATTAACAAATATTCTCATTTAACCATCATATGCCAGTGAAGAGAAAGGTAACATTTTGGGGGTTTGAGAAGTTTGTGTAAACAACTTTAAGTTCTGGCATATGTTTTGACAGTATGAAAATACTATTTAAAAGTATGTTTTTCATTATCACAATAATGAGAAGGTTCTAGGAAAAACAGCAATGTCAGGGAATTCATGTGCTTTTTAAAGTAGAGGTCACTGACTGTGAAGCGAAGAATTTGAAGATAACAGCATAATAAAACGTTTTGCACTTTCACTGTTTTGCATTTCACTATTGGAGACAGTAATATTTACTAACTCTGAAAAGTTTGTGGCACAGTTATGCCCATGTCTGTGACAACAGGCACTTACCTAGATCAGTTACTTCATTCTCTTATGCCAGAGGTCAAAACAGGGCACAGCATGCAGTCGAACATACTTCTGTCCATTAAAAGAACACTCCAGGCATCCATAGACTGTCTCCCTTTTTGAGCTTCCCATTCCACAAAGGACACAGGGGCCTTTGGGGATGTTGTTATTAAGTAAATTAATTCGGATATGAGAACCGTCTCTGAGATAGCTTGTAGAGAGATCAGTCATGCTTGCAGCTTTTTCATAATAATCTGCAAAAAGGTCCTCCAAGTAAGGATCAGAGTTAGCAACGATTTCCACTACTCCTTTATCTGAAAAAGAGCGCACAAGGAAAAGAAGCAGTATTTTGTTATTACATTATGATCTGTTGTTTAAAAAATGTCCATTTAATTATAGAAATAACAACTGATTCACAAAACTGTTCTAGGCATGCCATATAGATTGCTTCTAATCAAAAACCCTGTGTGATGAAAATTTTTCTTTAACTTCACTTAAGACACTGACAAAAGCCAGAATTTTTCGTATCTGTCCTATGTAATTATATTTTTAGAAATATACCTAAAGGATAGGCATAAAGCAGGCTTCTTTAAAAAATTGGTGAGAAATTGGTGAGAAATTGGTGCAAAATCAAACCACAGCTGTGTACTTCCTTGTTTCTATTTTTGCATTCTGTATAATGTTCTAAATATTGTAAATTCACTTTTATTTCCTATTATTTACAAAAAAATCCCACTAATACATATTGTATTTAGAAAACTCAGAGGACTCCTTGTTAACCTCCTAGCAAATTTCTGAGCATCTAGATGTGCCAGGTAGGAACTACCTACCTTTTCCTCTCTCTTCAGGGACTGACTAGATCGAGTGAAGAAGATTGAGTGAGCTGCTTTTAAGCAGCTACACTCCTGAGATGTATCATATTCACTGAAGATTTATTCCCCTTGTGTGGACTGGAGCAGCACTGAAGGCTTGGTCCATAAAAGTCCTTTGATCGAGAATGGGATACAGTGGAGAAAGGACAGCTATACACAGCAGCTTTAGGGACATGTTTACTGCTCAGCATTTATCTTCACACTCAGATCTGCAG
This sequence comes from Promerops cafer, assembly GCA_013398275.1. Taxonomy (NCBI): domain Eukaryota; kingdom Metazoa; phylum Chordata; class Aves; order Passeriformes; family Nectariniidae; genus Promerops; species Promerops cafer. Next base: position 2,104,146 of record VZSE01009823.1, on the reverse strand, counting down.
ATCTCCAAAATACTTGAACTAAGAAGTGTTACAAGTTTAAGATCTTGGTCTAAAGCTGCATATAAGGATCTGCATTTTTGTTGGATATATTGTTCATATTAGAGTGAAAAAAGAGGACTATGATGGTATCCTGCCATGGGAACATAGTACCTAAGGAGTACGTTCAATTATTGCAGTTAATATTGTTTGATATTTAAACTTACAGCTTTTGCCCTCAAATATTACTATAATTATTACTTGTATAATACGAGCTGTAAATGGCAAACACATGAAATAGGCTCAATGTTAAGTTAGCTGTGTAATTACTCAATGCTGGTTTATCAACAGCCATACGTTTTAGATCTTTAGCGTTTAATGAACAGATTTGTTATTTCTGAGAGACAGGTTCTCAAATGTAAATTTTAATAACTCTTAATCATTTCAATACACTAGAAAATGAGAGGTACATTTTGCATCAAAATTTTTTTCTTTAAATATTCATCTTGGACAGAAATTAAAGAAACAAAGATACACTTTTAAGTAAGACATTTGTATATAAAAATCAAAAGTCATACTTCGATGAAACAAATTATTCTTTAATCTCCTTAATTTGGTCAGTGAAGATGATCCAGATTTCTCTCTTTCAAATCCTCCTTTCGCAATTGGAGTCACACAGAGTTCTGTAAAAATGAAAAGTTTTTAAAACTACTAAATATAAAAGCCATAATTACACAACAATTTAATATGCTTTCTAATCAGTAAAGTTAACAGTGATTAAATTTAGCTTTGCTGATGTTTTTAATGGCTACTACAACTTTTTAATACAACTCTGCACACAGTAATAGCCCACAGAATCAAGTAACACAGATTCAATGGGAATTTTTAACTGTTGGTGGCTTTCAATTAACATCCTCAGAGCCTGTTTTGGTTCATACACAAATTATGGTCATGTTAAGGGGTGAGGACAATCAGTAGCATAACAATGGAAGCCCTGATTCTGAAGGACAAACATTTCTGTAGTCTTACTTGAAAGTAGAAATGAAACATACTAAGCAAGGCTGTGAGTTCTGTACTCACCACTTCCAATACTGAATCAACTATTAAAATGTTTTTAAAGCATCAATGTTCCTATCCATAACTTGAAAAAAAAAACCTTTAAAGTAAAATTTAAGCCATGCAAATTTTTTTCCAATTACTGCAATTATTTCCTCCTAAATAGCTTTAGATATTTTTATGTGCAAATGATGTCTCAGACTGAAATTAAAGCCCCAGCAGAAAAAAAATGTTATTAGTTTAGAAGTTCTGTACACTTTTTTCTTTACCTTTGTACTTGCCTATTTTATGCAAAACTGATCAGATAGTCTCAGAAACCTGTTCCTCACCAGCTAGAAATATAACTATGTGGGGCTTTTTGTACAGAGTCAAACTAACTTTTAAAAAATGTTCCCACAGCAGACTATTTTCTAGCACCTGCCTTGTTTATCTTTTGAAGCACTGTTTCTGTCAGGATGTCAGAATACTTATGTGCGTAAAATTAAAGGATCCCATTGTATGGGATCAGGGCTTATGTATATCAGGAGCAATAAAACAGTTTTAAAAACTTAGATCATTATAAATAATAGCAGTAATGACAGTAATTCACATCACTTACCGAAATTACCATCCAAATGAATGTAGAGTTCAAATACACTAAAAGCTATAGTTGTATGTGCAGGAAAAACAATGGCCTTGTCCCGCCCTTTATAATTCTGATCTTCAATTATGTGAAACTATAATTTAGAGAAGGATCAAAAGAAAAAAAGTTACAAATTGAAATGAATAAATAAACATAATACTAATCTTAACTTCATATATTGAGAATTATAATGCCGGGGGAAACTTTGAAATTGAAGATCAAATTTCACAACTAAAGAACTTTCTATTAACTGCTTTGCATTTTAATAAATTTTGATACAGAGAGAGTAATTTGCATCACTTACTGAAAATTCTGTGAATAATTTATAAATACTAGAAAGAGTGAAGTTATTAGACTTGTAAGTTTAATTATTCAAACACATCAAGGGGAAAGGGGGAGAAAGAGCATAAGACAGGGAGTAAGATGTCGACCTTTCAAATAATAACCTGAAATTCCAATATGTTACAGAAGATGACCACAATAATGAAAGAATGTTTATGCATTTATTAGAAAGTCCAACTAAGAAGTAGTAAATTCCACATTTTTGCTGAGGCTTTACCTCAAGCAATGGCTCATTGTCTAGCCATCCTTTCATGCATTTCCCATCCCTCTGTCTCATAAGCACTGCTAACAAAAGACAACTTTTAAACCGCTTTACATCAGTACAATAATATTGTTTTACTTCCGATTTTTTCTGAGCTTACATTATAAAAACACAATTAAATCAAACCATAAAAATTTATAAAAATGAGCTTTTTATGCTTGATCATTTAAGTTACAGAACTTTGTCAAACATATTTACCCTCATTGTCTCTCCACGCATTCCAGTATGGACAGTTAATGAGCACTGCCTTGTAGTTCGAATACTTTCCATGACCACACACAAAATTTCCATCCTACTTTTTCTTGATTGATGGACTAGACAATGATCAAAGTTTATTTTTCTAAAATCAAGAGGGAGGCAGAAAGGAAATTCAGACATAATTAGCAGTGTACAAAGCAGCTAAGTAACTTTAAATCAGTAAATAAACCACCATAATGTCTGTTTCATAGCAGTAAAACAACTGACCAAGGAGATCTCTGGAAACTTAATACTGGTTTTCAGTGTTCGGGAACAGAAGAACTAAAAAATTCAAGGAAAGCCAGTATTCTACAGATGTTAGAGAGGATATCTGGGACACCCTGGAAAATTCAAAGCCTGTCCATCTGACTCTGGTTTTAGTGCCATTAACTGAGAAAACCCCTATATCACTTATAAACAATACTGAAACAAGTGTTTGTAGAAGAATTTCTATGAACAGTGGCCATTACTTCTATAACACAATCTTTTTTTTCAGGAGACTAGATCCTCTTTCCTCACCCCCAGTTATTAATGATAACGTTTGGAGGTTACAAATAAACTAGGAAAAGATAGCTATGGAAGGAGAGGTTACAAATACAAAATGGCATGCACTTCTTGGCATATACCAACAAGGTAACAATATATATTTGCAAATGCCAAATGTTGCATCATGCATAGTAAATAATTTACTGGGGTGCACTGCTGGGATTCACTGGGATGACATTGTTACCAAGGGACAATCTTTGAAATATAAAAAAAATAATTACACCTCGAATTAGTCAGATTGTATTTCTACACATTTTGCATCTGTGCTAGCACCACAGAAACACCAAGTTCATTTTCAGTGTCCACAACTCAACAAGAATGTTGGTAAAAGACACTTGGTTTAAAGAAAAGCCACAGAAGGTTATGAAAATTTAAGTAGATAAACCTATTTTGCTTTTTGCAGAAAAGGCTGTGTAATAGCTTCATAAAACCCCAAAGTACCTACAATGGCAATAATACATATGGCTCTCTAGTTCATCAAAGGCAAAGAAATTCTATTTCTGAAACCTGAAGTTAAGGAATGTCATTCAAAGGAGATTTCAAATTGGTGTCTAATCCCAGTGATCCAGCCTGATACCCTTGAAAATATCAGATCGTGACTGCTACTGATTGACTAAAAATAAGCAAAACCTAACCGCTTCAGACTTTCAAGCTAACTGTATGAAATAGAATTATGGAAACAGTAATCAAAACACAGAATACAACCTTGTAGTAAGTTCTTTAAGTAATGTTGGTACTTCAACTTCGTGTTTGGTCACTATGCCAAATGAAGCTTTAAAGGCAACAGAATCTGATCCAGCAACATCAAAACCAACATCGTTCATGATCTGATTTCCTCTTCTGCCATTAAGCGAAACATCTGATTTGTCTTCATAGTTGAGCAACTGGTAAGACGAGACACCTGAGTAAAAGAAGATAACCTTTGGGTGATGAAAAGTCTGAACACAGTATTTTCACGTAGCGAGAATAAATGGTACCATTCCTACTGTGCTTAATCATTTTGATATGAAATTCAGAGCTACACTGAGCACTTGTTTATTGGTATTACTACTGATGATTGATGGAAAGAGTACACAGGAGTCCTGGGTTTGATTAGAGCTATTTTCAAATTTCTGTGTTCATCATTATTCTCCTCAAGTACTTCTACCTGTAACTATGATGGTGATACGTATAAACTACACATGTAGTGTGTTTTGGCTTTGATGACAGAGGCTCTGTAATCCAAAATGACTCAGTGGAGGCCACAAAGAATATTGAAACTAGGAATAAAATTAAAGCCACTATATAAAATACATTAGGGAATTCTGAATTTTGTCTAGATGCCATACAAAGACCCTAATTTTTCTTCATTTTTGCAGTACATGAATGAGACATGGATGTGCCAGTAACATTAACTCTGCCCAGGGACTATGTCAGTTTATTTTAAAGGAAAACAACAGATTAATTCTGACTTGCTTGAAAGTTTGCATTCAATTATTGTACAATCAAAAGGTAGGTACCAAAGCATCTCTACAAAAATATCTTTATAATATCAAATACATTTCCATTACACTAACAGAAAAAATACTAGAACATATTGGTTACCAAATGAAAATGAACACAGGGATTAGATTTCCAAATACATCTAAGAATCTGTGGTTTTTTTTGTTTTTAATCCTTTGAAGATATTAGGATAAACAGACATTATGAAGTCACCTACTGTGAATCCTGTTTGTGCTTATTTTTAACCAAAAAGAAGGTTAATATATTTTTCATAATTCTAAAAGGATTGGAAATGCTTGTCTTTGTCACATAAAAAAGTAAATTCAATTACAAACCTCTTTGCTTATGTTAAAGGACAATACTTTCTGCACACGACATTTAACCTTTACAGAAAAGACTAGTAAGGTTTTGTGAGACTTTAATGAGATTTTGCAACCTTTTTCTTAGACGTTTAATGAGATATTTGATTTTTTTTTCATTCAGGACAAACCAGCTGACCTCCTGAATGTAAGACATAGGATTAAAATTTTTGATATTATGCTTGTGTCCTGAAATCCCCTCTTGTGGGATCAAGTGGTATTTCTGTCTTCCTGCGCTCATATTAGTTTGTCTTAGTAGAGTTTTTGACTGATGCATTTGTTGTGCAAGTAATATAATAAATAATTTTGTCAAAATTGGCATCTTTTCAAAAAAATAAAGCAATGAAACTCTTTTGAGAGAACACGTAGGCATGAATTACAAACTTTTCAAAGGAATGTACAGGAAGATACAGGCAGTATAGTTCAATTTTGCACTTCATAATTCTCATAGAATCTCCTCAAAATTTACACTATTGCATAGAAAAGGCAATTTAAAAACAGTTAAGCTCTTTAAATACACCACCAAGCTTGCAAACATGGAAAAAGTCTTATGAAAATCCAATTACATCAATCAGATGTAATAGCTGTTTCCAAATGCTTCTGCCTGTGCAGGGCTCAGTTCAGCACCGGGGACTGCCAGCATGGAAGAGCTGTGGAGCTGAGGCCATTCTTACACACTTAAAAGTGAGTATACAGAGAAAGGGGTACATTTCTAAACAAATTTTATGTGGCAATTAATCAACATACATTAGTACATCTGCCAGGAATTTGTGGTTTGTGGAATAAAAAGGCTTAACTGAATTTGTTTAATACTAGTTCAGAAAATATCAAGGCTTTTTTAGTATAAATTAATTTCTTCTTTTACTCTTTTCCCAGAAAGTCCTTTTTTCCTTTTTTCTTACCATTTTGATTTGTAGGTTTTTTTCTTAAATATTTATTACATGACTAAGAAAGAAAAATGTTATTACCCATTTACTAAGGAAACATCATACTACCTGCACAGTTTAAACTATGTTTACTATGTATTTACTAGAAAACACATAATTTTACTTTGAAGAAAGATAAAAATCTTACCTGCAGAAATTTCTTTCTCCCCTTGAAGAATGTCTTTTAATGTGAAAGGCGTTGAAGCAAATTTAGATTTTTTTGAAAGTGAACATTTTCTTTTTTTAATCACAAGGCTCAGAGGTTGGTATCTGTCAGCTTCACTGAGGCTGGGCACTGGAACTAATCTTCCTCCATCACCAACCTGTTTAACAAAGTTTTTGGTTGCAGCAGCAAACATATTATGACATTAGTAATGATAATAATAAAAAGCTCTGTATCAAGTGTAGCTTCCAGACATCGAGCCCATGTTCAATTCTTTTTATATTGTGCCTGCAAACAAATTAACATGCTTTGAAAAAAAAAATCTGTCAAACTGCTTTTTCTAGACTGGGTTATATATCACATTTAATGAATCAACAGCATCTTAGCTACTGAACTTCTATGCTGTACTGCTTGAGGCTTCTCTCAGAGACCTTCAGTTAAGCTCTCTAATTCTGCATGATGAATAATGAATTAACAGTGTAAACTGAGAGGGAAATGGTGCCCTTTTCTTGGCAGCTTATCGCCACTCTTTAAAATCAAAATTTACTCTCACAGAAACAGAAAACTAACTTCCATAACCCTCAACTTCCCACTAGGAGTTATTGGTGTACTGCTTGTTGGGTGCCTGCTGCAGCTGAATTCTGGTGTTTTAGCAGCACCAGCGAAGCAGCGCGGACGTGCTCCGGGAGGGCACTGGAATTACACTTTGGCGAGCACCGGTAGCTCTGTGAGACGGTGTTGCCTTTCACAGCACTGGCAGAACCCTCCTGGGAGAGCTCAGCTGGGGACTGAGCGCTGTGCTGGGCTGAAGTGTAAGATCAGAGCAGGCTGGGGGCAGCAGGGAAACACCAGTGGGCTCTCATCATTTGTTATTAATCTCCTATGGACTTAGCTGTCTGTGGCCCAAGCGCTAGGCTTGAGCTGCATGCATTTAGCTCAGACTACTGAAAACCTCATTAAATTGTGAGAATTATGCAAAATAATGAAAATAAAATTGCAGAAAGAAGTGACAGTATTGATAGAGGAATGAGGAGCAACTCAAGAATCCAAGATATAAAGCACTAGTGCAAAAAGACAGAAAATTGTAAAGAGAAGAAAGACAGTAGAGAGCACTGTGGAGGATCTGTGAGAGAGGCAGAAGGAGCTGACCCACCCTCATGTAAACAATTACTTGATTTTCTAGTAAGACTGATGAGCACAGAACTGGCTAAACCTTACAGCACTTCTTCCAGAGAGACTCCCTTTGCAGTTACAGTAGGTAAAGCATCAGCCACAGGCTTGTAAAGTTACACTTCAGTAGGAATATTATCCCTGGTTGCCAGGTATCAATTGGTTTGGTTGGCTTTTTTTTCTGAAGTAAGGTTTTTGTGTGAAAGTATCTTAAGGACTGCTTTTGTAACATGAACATTTAATTTAATTATTTATCATGCGTCAGTACTTCCATAATATTTTTAAAGGTTCAGAGTATCAGGAAGTCCAACAAAATGGCAAAAAGAGGAGGGCATTACTTCAGCTATCTAAGATGAAAGGAAAGGCTGCTGGATCTTTCTGCTTACTCTAGAGGGTGCTGAAAAATCAAGTCAGGTTATATATAGACTTTGAATTGAAAGCACGGGAAAGGCTGCAATTAATTCTGGCTGTAATTCATCCTACACTATCTGAAAAACCCTGTACATATTTACTCAGTCAAAACACATTAACAGAACTGAAAAGCTTTCAAAGGGAAGGAAAATCTAAGGGAACTCTAAAATTAAAATTGCCCATTGATCCTTAGTTTAGATTACTCCTGTGTATATATATGTTTGACAGGATACTATTTTTCCTAAAAATTATCAAGATCAGCTGGCACTGTTTATTCAACATGCATTTGTATTTTTCTTACTCAGTATATGGTCATAGATCATACTCAATCTGATCTAGCTCTAATTTGGATAATGAATAGTTTCATTTGATATGTTTACGTGCTATTCCTGTTACTCTAACACCCTATAATCCATCATAAATGCTTCAGCAGATGTTTGTGTTGTCTTCATGCCACAGATCAGAGAGCAGGAGTCCAAGTACAGTAACATTGCCATGTTCTGAAAACATTCACTAATTTTGCACAACCAAGTGAAGAAACTTTAGGTATTTCCCTGCTCCTCCAGCACTAGACACTTTTGTGCTTGGCACACAAGTGGACTTATGAGCTTCCAGCGTTTCTACAGCCCTGGCATGCTCTCATTTTGGGCAACCAATAACCAAAAAACATTTAATTTCCAAGTGCATAAGGTATGCCTGAGTCATCACTGGAATAAAAAAACCTTGCCTTGTCTCACCAAGCTGTGCAGATTAAAGTCCTTGCTCACATTTGCTCCCTGGGCAGGATGTGGGCTGAAATGTTCCACCCCCCTCAGCACAGAGCCACATAAGAGCACTGACAAGGCCACCCCTCTGCACCACACAGCCCTCCACAGAAGAGCAAGGGGACTTCTCTAGCCTGATTATTTTCCCCTGGAGGGAAGAGCAAGAGAGTTTATTGCCTGCACAAGATGAGTTCTGTTTTTTCAGAGTGGGTCTTAACCATGGAGTAGTAACATAGCAAGTATTAGCTATATATAGTTGGGAATATTTTATGCCTAAATACTGTATTTTTTCCTTACATCATACTGATATGAACATGGAGTTTTTTAAGAGTAAAACCTGGAGGACAATCTTGCTCTCTACATAGCGTTGGAAGATGCAGAAGGTTTTGTGTAGTTAAAAGATAATTCCATAATGACTTTTGGTTTAATATTAGATAGTTATCATGCATTATCCCTTGCAGGAATGTCGGTCACCTGTAATTATAGAGTGTCTAAAGACGCATTTATAAGGTGATCTAAGGCAGTGCAAACTAGAGATTTGTCCAAGGAACTGAAAATGTGGAATTATTTCATTATTTTCAATCCAGAAATCTTAAACCATCTGTAATCCACTTGAACTGATCTGATTTAAATTTATTTCTTGTCACAGTCAACCATATCATAAGATTAGCATGATTAAGCAGTCAGTTGAAGGGAGAAAAGAAATCTTAAGTGTTAACTGACTGGATAAACTTATTTGATGTTTCACTTGAAAGGATTAAACCCACAATCTACACCAATTTATGCTGGTAATTCTTTTAATATCTTCTTAGTGTACAAAAAATGCCATCAGTTGCCAGATCTCCTGGCAACTGAACAAGAGTGTATCACGTACACTTGAAGTGCCTTTGAACTGTATTATGTTTACCTACAGATCTCTGCAAAAGAACATGTGCAAGAATTTAACATATAAAAAACAGCAAAAGAAAATGCTACTGAAAAAATTACTCACAAAATTCCATAACTTCCCAGCATATGGCATGAGTATTTCCCTAGAAAGACAGGATCTGAGCAATATAGACAGTGTTGCATTTCAGGAGGCAACAAAAATAACATTTTATGGTACAAAATATGGTCCTTATTACATACACACATTTTGATTTTTTCCAACAACCTGAGTGGGTTTAACAGCATTTGACTTCTTTTTTGGGTTTTTTTTTTAGGTGGCATATGTCTAGAGATTCTCATGTATGAGTAAAACCAGCTGGTTTAATACCATGACTTCAGAGCTCCTGGAATACCAGTTCTGGTGACTGTTTTAGATGCTCTTCCACAGACTTACCTTTCAGGTTCCAGATCTTTGTTCACGGACATACAGATTACTTAATCTATGTTTCATGTGTCCATCTTTGGAGTGTATTAAATATCCCAGCTTTTACTTCCTTGCAATTGCCCCAGCATTAACGGCAATATTTTCAATGGACAGATGAATGTGTTAGCTGTGAAGCCTTTACCAAAAAGAAATGCAAAAGTCGTCCCCTAGGGGCAGATTTACTGAGATAGTATGCTTGTATTTGCACTTACCACCTGTGAGAAGCAGGCACATCTTTCAGCTCTCAGTCTGGCAACTGATAGCATCTTTTTGCTCATTAAGAAGATACTAAACAAATCACCAGCATAATATGGTGCAAATTTGGGATTTAATCTTTTCAATACCAGCTCAGTTTATCCAGTCAGTTGACAGTTAAGATTTCTTTTCTCCCTTAGTCTTCGAGCTTTCATTTTTAACATAAACATTACTGTATACAACAAAGCTACTTTCATCATGTAGCATTATTAGCTTGTGAAGACAAATCTGGAAAAAACCAAACATGTTTAATGCTTCCTTTCCTTTGAAGGATGCTGCCCAAATAGCTAAATCTTTTTTAACCAGCATCTGTCAGTAGATGTGCCTGTGTGAGAGGTCAGCTTTATGGGCTTGCCCATCCACCTGTAGGAGGATGTAGAACTGTAGATGCTGCTGTGCCACAGTATCTGAAGAAAAGTTACAAAACAAAGGATTTGTCTGCTATGTTATAACTCACATTGTCCATGCTAAGCTGTCTGATGGGTGCTGGTACAGTTATATCTATATAAAACTTCCTTCAGTCATAGACATCTTGTTCCTTGATGCTTCTCCTTATGTTTTAACTGAGAAGCAGGACTGCTTTTATTTATGGCATTGACACTAGCTGTTCTGTGATACTGGGCAATTAACCTCTGTCTATGAAACTTACTGTATGTGGCTGTGCTAATGTATCACTTCTTAGGGAAGGATACTGCAAGAACTGATTATTACTATTACAAACTATTCTCAGATCTTTGGATACAGAGCATTTATAAACAGACAAAATTAAATCAGTGTTTGTAAGGCATGCAAGAATTCAGCATCCTCTTTCATAATCACCTCTATGTTTATTCAGCCTGCTCCTTTTCATGCTTTCAAGACAAGAATATGTCTTCATCTAGTTTCCTAATTCATTCTTTTCACACCTGTAGGCATAAAGTAATAGACTTGAGCAGTTTCCAGATAATAAACATTTTCACAGACAGGTGACATAAAAAATTCTTTTCACCAAACATGAAGAGTAGCCTGATACTGCTATTCTAGGTCAGCTGATCAGCATTTAAGTGAAGTCAGCTCTTGAACTGAAGAATGGACATGCTCTTGTGCTATATCTTTTGAATTTCTTTGACTGCTAAATGTAATGCAAGAACCTCAGAAATAATTTACTTAAAGAGGAATTTAAAAGACAATTGATACCTTAAATTTTATCAGTTGAAAGAAATAACCCAACATCCTTACCAGAACTTATAGTCCACCTACAGTCCAACAAGTACCCTTTTGAGAATGTTTAATTATAATTTTTTCCTCCACTGACTTGTCAAAAAACCTGCTCAAGAAGCCTAGGGTGGTTGTGAAATTTTAGCTAGTAATTAGTTTCTTTTCTTTACTGAAGGAAATGTAGCCAGACACTCATCAGTGAGAAAAGCAATTACATATTTGGTTTTGCTTTGGAACTTTATCCTTGTAATTACAAACATAATCTAATGTAGTTTCATCACAGGCAAAAAGCATTTTCCCAACAGATTAATGTCTGTAACATGCATTTACGCACAACTTTTTTTCCCTGAATTTTTAATATACCTTTATTAATAACGGTATATTAAAATTTTAATATATCATTATTAATAATTAATATGCACTTGGGATACAGATACAGGATATACAGCTTAACCTGTCTCTTTATCTACTCTAAGTTAAATCTTAGACATAGCTCTCCGAAATAAAAATTACAGTCTAAATATAAGACATTTTATTTGCTGCCCTTGAGTAAAATTAGACTCACTACTCAATCAAAATAGAGTACCTCCTCAGCTAGCCCCTGGTACTCTGGGTTTGAATGATATTTCAGCTTAGTTTCTTTTAACCTCAGTAATAATTACTTGCCTGAAAAATAATTTTCCATATTGAAGTGCAGTTGTTTTTTAACATTTAGACCAACTTAAATATTTAGTAAGATCATGAGGACTTGAAGAACCATGTGGCTTGATATACTGCTGTGCAAAAATGCTATGTATCATCAGAACAGATTTTTGTACCAGCAGTGAAACTTGGAACAGCTTTCTGTGGGCAACTCCTTTAGCTGAGTCAGGATGAAATCCTGTCAGTAGCTTCCCACACTGTCTCACTTCACCACACCACAGCGCCTACGTGTTTGTGGTCATGAAGAAGCATCACCTGTCTCCTGCTTAGATTAAATCTAAATATGTGATTTACTTTCATACCTAAAGTAATAGTTTTGATGCTAAATTAGGTGTCACATTGCTCGTGCTGCCTCTCAGGCCTCTTGCGCTCTGTTCCCTAAGGTTTGTTGTGTTGATTTTTTTTTGATCAATTAAGTAATGACGTAGAACTTTTCACATTTCACTCATGCACAGTAATTCTGCTGAGTCACAGCCATCCAGAGGTAAAGGACAGATCTCAACTGGACAAACATGAAAGCAGAGCCAAATTTCACTCGTGGAATGATTTAACAGGGAAAAGCTCCTAGTGTGCCCCTGCCCCAGAGCACAGATTTGGACAAGATGTGTACTCTGACACAAGACAGAAAGCGCTGCCATTCATGAAAAAAGCCTTTTCCTTTCCTTTGCAATTGCTTCCACTCAGGCAGCATTCCAGACTGTTTGAACACTTGTTCTCTTTACAATGCCAAGAAATAACAAAAACCTTAATTCCTCCTCCCAACCAAATTCTTATTTTTTATTATGTTTTCATTTTAAGGGCTGAACAGCTGACAAGAACACATAATGGAAAAATCTCAAAATCCCACATACTGTTATTTTTCCAAGAGGCCAGACAGGGTGGGTGTCAAGTAATTTTTTTTTTCTTTCATTTCCACTTTTTTCAAATCTATTAGAGAACATCAGGAACAATTTTTTCTACACCCTCTCTCAAAACTTGAGAAGCATACTGCAAGCTCTATTTCATCTCAAAGAACAAGGTGAGTGAAAAAAAAAAAAAAAAAGAAAAAGGCTCTTATCAACTGCAGTATGAAGATATAACTAGGAACTGCCAAAAAGAAAATTACCTTCTTTGAGACTGCAGTTGGTAGTTCCTGACTGATTTAAAGAAACCGCACAGAGAATCACATGGGAAAAGTTTTATAAAAATATTCCTGCAGTGGAAAAAGGTTAGAAAGGAAAAGCCATGGTTTCACTGCTTTTGCTACCACTATCGCCCACCTCTTCAAAATCAATCTGTAAAATATATATTAATAATTTTATGATTAATAATCAATTGATCTAACTAGTTATGAATAGTTTATTCGAGAACCATTGCCTCAAGTGTTTCTTATATTAATAAATCAGAACACAGATGACAGCAGTTTAAACAGTGTACATTGAGATTTATTAGAACAAGCACTAATAGCAGCAGTGTACAGAGTGATGGAGACAATGTACTGTATGCACTGAACAATAGTAATTATACAATTGCACTTCTTCAGAGATCTATTAGAAAATGCTTTTCAGTAAACAGTTTCCCAAATCTAGCATTGTTTGGATTTGCCTCTGAGAAAAAAAAAAAATATGCTTTATCTTTTTTTTTTTTTTTTTTT
>VZSE01009823.1:1989642-2090674 GCA_013398275.1 Promerops cafer | reverse complement strand
TTTTTTTTTTTTTTTTTTGGTAAGGCATTAGCAACATTCATTGGCAGGCTACACAAGTCATTTGTACATGCATTATCCAATTACATTGCAACAGGTGAAAGAGCATCATGTTTCCTCAAAAATTAGAATTGTGTGTATGTTTTGGACACAATATCCGGGAAAATCTGACTTAGTCTGAAGGAAACAGATGGCATCTTTTGTTACATTTTAGAGCACAACAAAAACTATAGCATAGCCAAATTCACTTTTTATTTCCTACCAGAAGCTGTAGGACCTCCTTCAGTTGGAGTTGGCATTATGGGTATCTTGTATACAAGATTTTCATCATCACTGGAATAAAGTCTTTGTTTTATTTCTTGTTTACTATTCCCCCCACTACCACCTCCCTGAATCATGTGGCCAAAGGATGCTCAACTGTAATCAACATTAACTACTGAATGAGCTTGGATTTTATTGCATGAGAGGTAGTCAGTGTGAGGCCTCATCTGCTCTCTGGATTACTACAACAGTACGTTCAAAACCAACTTACAAGTGCAAAGACACAGAGTAAGTGTTGCAGCTGCATCACATGGAAACTTAAAACTTTTTTATTACTGCTTTTTTTCTGGCTAGGTTTAATCTCAGAAGTAGCCAGAGAACTCAAAATACCAAGAGAAAGCAATTCTATGTATGTGCTAAAGCCTAGACAGAGAGAGGCACTTTCTCACATTCATCCTTTTCCAGGCTAAGATTAAGAGCATGCTCTTAGTCTGCCACCCCCTGCTCCACAAATCAGAAAGACTAGACTCCTTTTTTTGACTGGCATACAGTATTAGCAACCCTCAGCTCTGGGCTGGCAGAGGAAATACTTTCTCGGGGAAAGTGTAGGGAAACAGGAACAGGGATTGCAAATATTCTTATAATTAAGCTTGCCAGAATGAAACATAATAAGATGAATTGTTGTTGTTTTAATGTGCTGTTCTTTATTCCAAATGTCATACCTAATGGAGCTTTGCAGAGACATGAAGTTGACTTGTTTTTAAAAACTACAAGCTCCAGAATAAGGTTCCAAAATGCAAGAGAGTCAAAGGAAAGTTGAATATATTGCTCAGAGTGGCAAGCAGTCAAACCAACTGTATTTCACACATTTTATCTTCCACAACACGGTGCACATGTTCAGAATTAAGCTTAAGGGCAACTAGTTGAATACCTAGGCTTGACTGCACATTAGGCCTACAGCTGAAATAGATTTGGGCAGCTAGATCATCCACTCACCTGGAAGCTCACTGGGTTCAATGGGAAATGGAGTACCAATAGCAGCTCAGCCTCCACGAGGGTGCTCATTTGTTTAAGCATGTAGGAATTAGAAATCAAGTGCAAAACCTACCTCAAGGGCTAACCAGGTAAGCCGGTACATTGTTTTCTTAGGAATGTCCCTGTAAAGTGTTTTCATTTGAACTAAAGCATCTACATCTTTTAAACTGATTTAAATGAGAACTGTTTGCAATGTTAATGCTAAGTACACATTGATGCCTGTGTCACGTCAGAGTCCAGGCAGATGGAGCAGGAAAAAAATCTGATGTGCATTGCTGATTAACTCCTGCAGTGAAAAAAACGTCTATAGTTATGGAAAATGCAAATTACATCCTTTCTGTATTGCTCCTCAGCTGCTGCTGTTTACTAACCATAAGCAATAAAATTGCTTTTACAGGCATAACCAGCTCATATTTGGAATCAGAATTAATAAGATGTAAAGAAGAATCATCATGAAGACATCCCAAACTTGTGAATAGTCAAGAACAGATAAATACATTTGCAAGAAATCAATCAAGAACAATTAACAATATTTTTTCTAATGTTAAATTACTGAATGTACTACAAAGGACCAAACTTACCCTTTCAAAAATTGCAGTATTATAAGCAGCTTATATAGTTTTCACTACAAATATGTGCAAATTAATTTTCTATTACTTATAGTTATTTGGAAATTGTGGTACTGATTTTTTTTTTTCCCAGTATCCTATTCTTCGTCATCTCATTATGGAAGTCCACAGCAAACTTTTGAAAATAAAATTGGGAGTGCTGCATGTGCAGTTTAATACTGAAGTACTCAAAAAACAATGCATTCTGCAACATTTGGGTAGCTAGGTACATAAATGCTTCTCACTGTCTTCCTTTCCCTTAAGTAAATTTTTTCTATTGCTTTCAAACAACAGAAAAAAATGTATCTGGTGCATCTAAGAACTCAGACCCTTTCAGATTAAAGTCAGTTATTCCCCTTTAAAACAGACACTACCTACCCACTACTCAAAAGTAGCACTGTCTCTATATGTTATACTTCTAAAAAGCAATTTTTGCCTTTAAATTCATCTTAAAAACCACAAATCAAGTTTCTGCTTGCCTTTGTACCTGACATAACAACGTAATCATAGTAGAAAGACTCTGGGGAGTCTCCTTTTACAGGTAAGCTACCCAAAGAGGTTTACAAGGAATCAACAGATATGGTTTGCTTGGGTTTTTTTCAGAATGAGCACATAGATACAGGCAATCAGCAAGGAATGCTCTTTTAGCTGTTTAGGTTCTGACATATTGGCCCACTAAAGAATTGGCACCAGGCAATCTACCACCTGAAAGGTTGTTAAAAGCAAAGAAGCTCAGTAAGGCAGTATAAAAATGACAACTAATCTAAACCTTACTCTTCTAATGGCATTCTCAGAATCTGAGCAAGGTAAAAATACTAACATTTATGACATTTCATACATGTGCACGTGGGATCTAATCACACCCAAAAAAAGTGTGACATTATTCCCAATTTAAATGAGCTCTGTGCAAAAGTGAGAGAAAATACAGAATTCTTTGCTGTTGAAATACTGAGAAATTATAAATCACCAGTTAATTCTACAAAGAAAAGTAGATAGAGACCCAAAGAAGAGTCTTGCTACCAGTTGCAACAAATCAAATATACATTACAGAACTATCATAATAATCTTTCTTGATACCACAGTAGTTTCATTTCATGACTGCTTTTCATTTGTAAAAGTATCCGTTCAGACAATCTAGCAGTAACAGATAAAGAACAGGTAGTTTGCTATGCAGTTCTGTGGAAGAAAAATATTTCAGACATCAGATTCTGACAGCTTGATTTCTTACTTATTTTACAGTAAATAACATATACAAAGAAGAATCCCACTGGAAGAGCCCACTGATATTTATTTTTGGCCTGAGGGTGAAATTTTAGTGGTCCACCCTGAGAAGTAGAAATTTAGCATGGCATGAACACCACCCTTCATGTCTGCAGAATTCCAAACACGATTTACTTTTTAAAACTCAAATTCCATGGGATTAATTCTTAGTGTGGAAAAAATGTTTGTAAGTAAGTAGTCTAGAAATTATTAAAAAGGAACAAGAACAGTGTCTTTGCTAATTAGAGATAAAGCTTACTAAGGTAGAAGTTTTCATTTTGCATTTTTGCCTGCATACCAAAATATACTCATCAGCACTTATTTTTCTGCTCAGTCAGGTCTTCTGTAAGACTCAGCAGGAAAGAAAATTTATTGTGATCTGAATTTGTTATACTGTATGTCAACTACTAAAGAACACTAGTAGCCCTTATTTAAAAAACTAAACAGACTTATTTTCTAACCTCAAATTGGAATGACAATTTTCAGTGCCAACTTCAAGATAGGGGAAAAAGTAATTTTAACATATTTATTGTGATCCAGTCTCAAAATATTTTATAACATATTAAGCAAACACAAGGATAATAGAGGATCTCATCTGTGTTTCTTTCACATAGTTAAAGAAGTTATCCTGAATTTCCTTTCCCTGGAAAATACTGAGGATTAACCTTGTATTCACTATGTTACTATAATATTCCTTGTTCAGTTGACTTTAATGAAGAAAGAGAGAGCACTCAGCACAGGACTACTAGACAAGAAATCTGAGTTTGCAGTCCTGACTCAACCAGTGATTATTCTTGGTGGACATGACAAAGCAATTCTTGGGACACAAGCACAATCCTAAAAAGGGATGCAATTTCAGAACAAGAGGTTGCATGTGTAGCTACACTGACTGGCACCAGAAGCAAGTAGCTCAGTGAAGAACAGTTCTGGCTGACTATTTGTCACTGTGTTCTGCTCTTGTAGCGCACATCATTTTGATTCTCAGAGAATTCCCCATTTCCGAGTTTCTGAAGGACCTGCCTCACCTCTTCCCATTTTGCATGCCTAATGTTCTGGGGTAACGTAAGATAACCTCTTTCATTAATGCGGACCACTAAAAGTAGCAGTCAATATGAAAATACATTTTACTGTTTCACAGGAGACATCTGAATCATTGCTCCAGGAGTACCAATAAGTAGCTTTGTCATACTTCAATGAATTATTCATAGGTCAGAAAGAACATATTACACACTGCTGATTATATATTCAGACTATGTAACTCTCTTTCTTGTCCAAATTACCAAGACATCTTCAGCCAAATGCTGGCTACATTTTTTATTTATAAAAGGAGTAAAAACTTCCCTTCACCTTCAGCATTAATTCTGAGCAAATGTCTCCAATCTTCCCTTTTTTCATGCTGTCATGGATCAGTGGAAAGAAAAATGCTATTAAGATAACCAGCCTAAAATGAATTCAGCAGCTCTGCTGACATTTTAATTCCAAGTTAGAAAACTTTCTGTTTTGTTACATCTCACACTGACAGAGCTTCAGTGACTAGTTTCAACATTCTGCATTGTCTCTCCCTTGCCTTTCTTTTCTGAAGTTTGACAAAGATTGCAAGGAAAGTTAAAAAAGAAAAATTAGAGATTATGAGTTTATAATGCCACAAAATTCAACAAAGGAGGAGGCTGGTATATAAAACACAAGTACATCAATATTACTTTTTAAATTCGTAAGAATCTGTATAAAAATCCTTTTATAAAGATACTTTTCTGTTTAATGAAAGAAATATATCATTTCTACTAAAGCAAATGAATAAAGGTTTTACTTACCCTAATTCAAGAGTAAATAATGTGTTTGCGTTTGTAAGTGGATTCCTTACAATATATAATAAAAAAATAAGATAAATTGCTGTAAATGTCCATTTTCTCTGACATTACTCAGATTTGCAGCATTCTCCTGGGTGCCAGTCACTGTCATAATGGACCTTATGGAGCTTATACTCTCACCAGGAATAATTATACCTTTATTAACACAGTCTAGATTCTTCCATGAAAAAGAAAAGAAAAAAGAAAAAAGAAAAAAGAAAANAAAAAAGAAAAAAGAGCCCTTTCTTCAGAAAAATACTGACTGGTATCCGAATTACCATAAAAGTAACCAGGAATAGTGAAGTAGAAAATTATACTACTTTTTATACTAAATATACCTCAAAATTATCAATATATGCACTGAAGCATAAATTCAAGTTTTACACAGTTTTGATGACTGTTACTTAATGACAGACAGAAAAGAAAACCCAAGGTAATGCTTTTCAGCCCCAGTAGCTGCCAAGGTAAGTGGTTATGACACAGGAAATTTCCTTAGCTTTCTCATGGGTCTGTGTATAACACAAGGTTACCTGTGAGGCCATTCCAGTGTTTCTGATACACTTTTATCAACATTAATCTTATTCCCCCAGGTGGGCAAAACTCTCCAGTTTAACCTCTCCTAATATTTTGGCATATGAATACATTTTCAGATGGATTTAATCTGAAAGCCTCTCCTTTGTTTTAATTATGCAGCTCCCTTATTACTAATGGCATCTAAAAATGTGCATTCCTCAGATTACAACTGCTGCCAAGACATGTAAAATAGCTATTGTTTATTGTTGCACCAGACAATGTCTAAAATCCTGTAAAACAAGGAGAGCAGACAAACTTTCCCTGTACTAATAGGCCTTTAGTAGTGAGAGCAAGTTTTGAGAAACAGAGAACAGATATATTCAGCCCTCTTGGTTATTGCACAATTGCAAGTGAACCTCTCTTCCCCTCCAGGGCATTTCTAAAAATTCTGATTTTTTGAGGAGAAGCTCAGTGAAAGACTGCAATTGTGCTGTGCTCCACTGGTGAGAGGTGAGAAAATCCCTGCCTCCATGGGGAACAGAGGACATGGCCCAGATGCAAGGTGCTCACAGGTGCCCATGGGGGCAGGACCAGCGCTGGCTCCTAGTTTGCCTTAAAGTTTGTTTAGTTTGTTTCCATAAAGCACTGACAGTGCTCAGTAGGGAATCAGTGATAATATCTTTCAGCACTGTGCCATGTTTACATACTGCAGTACTTGACATATGCCTGGCATGTGCTACTCACATAAAACACACAGGTGCTATACAGGCTTATTCAGAGTCAGAAGTTCAAAAGGAGAAAAAAGAAGGGCAACATTATTTGTATGATGAAAAGATTATTATAGTGGAAAGTTCACTTTTAAAGCCAAATACAAGAAAGTTTATTTCATGCAACTTACATCTGTCTAAAATTAGAATGGGTGCCTAGATGACTTTTTAATCACAGTGATACTTCATGAAAATCAACTCAAATCGTCTTTTCCTGTGAGATAAAAATTTCTAATATGCCAAAACTCTGCCATCTTGATAATACTAATCTAAAATAAGAATGAAGCTATTTAAATCTTTGTAAGACATTGTGTTTGATGAAAATAGCTACTATTACCCTATCATATCCAAAGTACCAGAACAAGGAAGAAATTTAGGTACACTTTTAAAACTTTTAAAATATTAATAGAAAGTACAGCTCATTATTGTGAAACTAAAGCATAAGTATTGTGTATTTTTATACAGAAATAAGTGTTTTGAGAAAACACAGGAGAAAAGCATATGTCTTTGAAGGGAAAGAACTTCTTAAATTGCATAAAAAGTTTCACGTGTCAAATGATTTACACAAATTTTCAACACTTACCAAGCATATAGCAATTAAATGTACTGAGTTGGATAGTATTTTTCATGCCTTCCAAAAGGAAATAATGCCTGGATGAATGGAGTGAGTTGGGCTGAAAACTGCTTTAATCCCAGGCTTGAAGGGCACTCACTGATCAATGGTTTATGCCCTGCTGGCAGCCAGCAATGAGGACAGCCCTGCAGGGGTCAGCTCTGTGGCCATGTCAATCAACGTCTCACCAGTGACCTGGGCAAGCACGTAAGACTACATGATAACTAGTTCACAGATGACATCAAATTAGGAGGATGAGATAGCATGCCAAACAGCAAAGCTTCAGCTAGAAGGACACTGCTCAGCTTGAGGACTGGGCCTAGAAACACTTCACGAGGTTCAATAGAAGTGAAAAGGTCTGCTTCTGGAATGGAAAAATCCCACGTGCTGGGAAGTGATGTCTGAGCAGCAGCCGTGCCGAAAACCAGCAGGCATTTACAAAAGGTACCCAGCTGCAAAACAGCCAGTGGTGCACTCTCTTTGCAGCATGGGATACTCAGTTCTGCACTACATGGGCAGGGGATGGGGAAATCTCACCATTCCCTCTCACTCAATGCTGTGAAACATCACAGGTTGACTAAAAATTATAATTTGGATAGAAGCCCACACACCTATCCACTTTAGAAACAGCACAAAATATTCCATGATGCCTGCCAATGTTAGAGGAAAAATGCAATAACAGATTTTGCACAGAATACAGACAATTTTGCACTACAAGAAACTGTTTTATGGTACATCTGCTTGAACTTTTTCATTTCTGATATAGACTGCAAATATCTTGTGTTGCATCATTTTGTGTCTTTTCTACTTACTAAGTAACTAATTTAACATCCACTTGGCTTAGAAAGTGCCCTCAATAGAAAGATCTAGCATATCACAGATTTTCTAGATTTTAAAAATGTTAATATTATTTTTCTTTCAATGAGTGTCAAATAAACAATTGTAAAAAACTATTCAGTGACCTTATTTCCGTATTTAAATTAAAGATTTGAGGACATGCAGTTCTGTCCCTCAAATGTGCTTGCAGTCATACACACATAATACTTCCTAATATCATGGTGAACAGCACACAAAGACTGCAGCAAAAGATGGGCAAATGTTCAATAGAGTTGGTTTTAAAGAAAACTACATAGAATAATTAATTGCTATTTTACACACAGTGTGCGAATTTGATTCCTAGTGTAATATTATTAAAGCAAGTAGGATGACCTTAACCAAATATTATTTAAAAAAACCCACTTTGATATATTTTCATTTTCTTATAATAACAATTGCAGAACTAAAATAAGAATAAATCAGACTAGGTTCAACTAGGAAAGAGAAAGATAACATCCTTTGAATAACTTAAAATTTTCTTTGGAAGAAAACCCATTAATCTACACAGGGATTTTTATACCAAATTTTTATAAGAAATTAATGAGCATTCTCAATTCCTAAAAAGTCTACTTAATATTTTCTGTAGGTTTTCATAGTTCTTTCTGATAACAGAACTGTGTGAAAAATTGGAACAGATTAGCAGCTAGTTGCCCTGCTAGTTACTTTGCTATACAATCAACAGGGAGAACTATATTAATATTAAATAACCAAAGTAATCCCAGTTGTATAGGGACCTGACTCTGTAAAAGGAAGAAGCAGGCTGAGAGCTGGGGATGTGTGGTAATGCACTGACACCTGTTCAAGCAACTCTGCTGGCAGATCACATACCTATATAGTAATTTTATTTTTGGTCTCAGGACTGGAATCAATCTTAAATAGAAAAATTGTATGCCATGTATAGGCAGAAAGGAATACAGAGTCTGTGCATGAAATCTAACCTATCATCGGTGGCAGGATGTATAATACATGCATAAATGGAGGACTAGATCATATGGAATGTAGCTCTTATCTAATTAATTACTGTTTTTTCTTTTATTAACATCTGCCCTCCTACTGTTTAATGTTTCAGAAATTTTCAAATAGAAAGCGCCAAGTCTTCTCTCACTTATATTAACTGAGGCTTAGCAACACATAACAGACTTTGTTTTTAATCAAAAAATATAGAACCACTTTATGAAAAAATGTAAAGTATATTTTGCACAAATGCTGTTTTGGCAACACAAGTAGAAGTTGTTAGCTATAACATGTGGGAGCCTCTGCCATACTCTCAAACATAATTTTAGATAAGAAAAGTGGATGGGGAAAAAACAGAGCCAGGAAAATAAACAGTGTGTGTGGCAGAAAACAGTTGCATTTTCAGTACTATCCAGCTTCTGGAGAGAAGCCAGAGAAATTAAATGAAATCACATGAAATCTTTCTGTGCTTTTAACACTGTTGCAAAGCTTCAGGGATTTCTAATTGTATAAACAGTTATGGGAAAATGAGATTCACTGAGAGGTCTATGTCCAGCCAGTACTAAATGTGGTGAGTGCATCTCAGCATCAGTAATTTAGAATATGAACTTTCTGACTAGCAACTCATATGCATTTACCAAAATTGAAATTCAACCAGCTAGCAGTTTCTTTTCCGTCTGATTATACAGTCAGCATCCCAAAGCTAAAGCATGTACAGTAGATCTCATACCTCTGAAATGCAGTTAGATGTTTGGTTATCTTTTCATTTCATATAATGCAGGTCTTCCAGTATTTATATTGTGATAAAATGCTAGAGCTTTAAAAATCTGCCCTTCACACAAGCCTAAGCATAGATATTTTAAAATTACTTAATGTACATCTTCATATTTTGTTAAGGCATGAACAATGGCATATGAATGGGAACAGCTTCCAGAAAAGCATATCTTTTTGACAAAGGCCAGTCCAAGCACATCACACCAAAGGACTAACCTGAAGCCAGAAATGACAGTGTTGTGACTCAAGAGTTTTTAACAAAAATAGTTGAAACAAAATGGATTTTATTCTCTTTTTCTTTCTTTTTTTTTTTCTTTTTAATTTAAATTTTATTACTCTTAATGTCTGTTTAAAGCACCGGTTGCAGTTTTGCGCTTACCACCTCTTCCGAGTGACTTTGGATAACTCATCTGCTTCTTTATTTCTGAATTTTCAGCGTATGAAACTTTAAAAGGTTTCTGTTTCCTTTTTTTTTCTTTTTTTTTTTTTTAGTTTTGATGGCTGCTGCAAAATTAGAAAGATCCAGAAGTGGTCAGGGGCCTGGTCTAATGCACTTCCAAAAGTCCATTATAAAGATGAATATAAATGCATATGATATGGTTTTTCCGTAGACCCACAAACCACGCTTAGCTATAAGAAACATATTGTGCATAGTTATTTTTTTTCTTCAGAGTGATATGTTTACTAGGTCTACATTCTCAGTTTACCAGAGTACAGGAATGTCTACTTTACTAAAGCCAGGATCCTTTCGCAGTTCCCAGTAGGTTTCATTGGTAACCCAGGCTTCTCTTTGATTAGCGTCGATAACTTTTCTGTAGAAAGGCAGGGGGAAAAAAAGAGAAAAAGAAATGAAAAAGGTTTTGACCATAGATATTGCTCTTATGCAATATAAAATCAAATTCCACACTATTCTGATCTAACCCAATATTAAATCAAATGTTATATTTCTAAAGGACACAAGAACAGTCAGGAATTAAAACACAAAAATCAACCTCTACCTATATCAAAAGCAGAAGACAGAGAAAACAGCCGAGACTGAAAATCTGTTTGATCTGTGAGAGCAGGTCTTAGAGCCACATAAAACCCCTTTGTTCACTACAGATTCTGATTATGTGAAGGGGATTATCCAATAGATATAGCTTGCAGAATGTAAGCCTTTAACCATTTATTTTTTTGTCTCTGCATTTTGCTTTCCTTATACTACAACTGCATCAAACACATTCAGTCTTTTCACTTTTGATTCCCCATGTTAGACATGAGGCACCTTGGCATGACTATTCCTTGTTTCAGAAGTATGCTTAATTAAAAAACAGTCAACAAAAAAACACCTTCATTCAAAACTAAATGCATACATATACATCTATATATATATATGTTATAGATATATATATATATGTATGATGCCGCTGTTCAGGTCACACAGTATTACTTGTTTAAGCAATGACTTTAAGATGCCCCTAGTTAAGCCTTAGATCGTAATATTATACTTCTAATTCCACTTCAGTACGAAGGCTTGTATAGCTGAGGCCCATTATGAGAAAATGATCATTCAGTTATGAAGTTTAAGTGTAAAAATTGTTTCAGAGAAGCAGGTATCAGATATCTTATTTTCTTTCTTAAAACTGCAACTTTCCATGCTTTCATAATTATCAGTCTGTGTTGGTGGTAATTCTTGTAGTACTTCCTCCAGTTACATGATGGAAAACAGAGACTTACTACTCAAATGAATAGACTCACTTAAAAAACTTGGGTACATATTCAATGCCATTTTCTTCCATGTACCGCCTCCGAGCTCTCTGGAGTTCCTCTATTCTTTGTTTCTCAGATGCTGCTGCTTCTATATTTCCTTCCTCCAGAAGCCTGTAGGAATAACAGCAGGCCCTATAGCAATCACACAGCATCTAGTCCAAGGGATTTTCCAGCACCAATCATCACAAAAGACAAGCAGAAGCCGAGTGTGTTGTCAGTGCTGCACTTTCAGATCCAGCCTGAGATGCGACTCCCCAGCTACATGTACCTGACCTACAGCCTAAGGCACACGCTTTGTTCAGCACTTCAGCATATCACAAACACTGAAGGACTATGAACTGAGAATTTGGAGGGAATTAGTGTTGCTTCCATCCATAGCAGAAGTGCACGGCATTTCAGAGCCTGTTTTTCAGTTTGTCATGAGGAATCTGCCCCGGGATTGCACTGTAGCTCTATGGCATCAACAAGAAGCTTTCTAATTTCCCTCAGCTGGGTTAAGCAGAAATTTGAGTGCAATACTATCTTCTCTACTAGCAGAATCCTCCACAGCTAAATTCAGACTACAATGAAGATACAGACAAAATTCAAGACTCAGCCAAACCCAGCTTTGAGCCCAGCATATTAAATGTATAAATAAGGATTCTTGCCTTTGATCTGGCCTGAATCGTGCATCTGTTGCAGGAAGAAGGTCTTTCAGTAAAGGATCTAATTCATTGAGCTCAATAGCAAACCTTGTGAAGCCATAATAACGCTCATAATTGGTTGGCATGGAGCCTGAATACATAAGAGAAAGAAAAAAGCTTTTTAAGCTATTACTCTAAATATGCAAGAGATTCCTATATTTATAAACCTTCAACAGAAAAATAATTAATATATTTTACTTTTACAATTAAAAAGCATCAAAAGCTATTCTCTAGGTGAAACAAAATTCACTAAATATTAAGAACAACTGCTTATCCTGCAGAGATTGTAATTGCATGTTAATAAATTCAAAACTTACATGATCTTCCTTCCATTTTAAAGAAAAACTAATGTTTTCAAGATTTTCAAGTTAAAAACAGTTTCCTGTTTCCCAGAAAGTGGGTTTATCAGACGTCTGTCTAAAACCTAACCTTAACTGATCTTTAGAGTTCACTTTGGAACTTAGCACACAGTCACAGACTGATTCACCACCACAAGGAGTCAGAAAAGACATTGCAGAGAGCAGGGTGCAAAGTAGGATTCAAAATTTTAAGAACAATAATTCCTGGATAATGCATGTATGAAACATACAGGTGCAAAGGACAAATAATTCAACCTCAGGCTTCTAAGCAAGCCAGAAGTTGAAATCAGATCCTCAAGGTCCCAGGTGTTCACCATCTCTGAAGGCCAATCCTTTAGGCTAATAAAGCATTAAGACAAAAAACTCAATAAACCCCTATTTGTTGAATCAAAAAAAGTTACCCTGCTCTCTGTAAGAAGGCAGAGAGGCCAGTCCAGTTGCCCAATTTTTTTCTTAATTTTATTCTCCTGTTGACCCCAAGGTCCCAGCACATCTGACCAGGAGTCAGGCTAAGATGTAAAAGATTATGCCTTGTAAGAATATTTCCATTTACCATTATTATAAACCCCTGTAAATTGTTGTTTGTCTAGACAAGGATTTTAATTTCTCTATATTATTCTGTATATTTAAAATGAAGGCTAAAACAGCTTCGCATAGTTTAGGTTTACCCTACAACACCTTCCAGAATGTTTTACAAGCTTCTTACCTGGCCTCCATATGCATTTGGCTGAAGGTGCAACCCCACAATAGAGGCCTTCATGCCACTTCCCAAAAAGGCGGTGAACCACCTTCCCTTCTTGATCTATCACAACACCCTGGACCTCATTTACATTTGAATTCCAGTAGTTCACCTGCAAGTTTAACCAAGAATTACTAGCTCACATTGCTTTTCCAACAACCCGTTGTACCAATACACATAATGAATGTATCTTGGCATATGGTGCCAACTGTCCAAATTCTGTGTCTGTTCCAGCTCACCTGGAACTAAGAATACCAAAATTTGAAAATCATATGGTCCTAACACTAACTGATTTAGTATAGGAGAAATACTGCGTAATTTGCAATGTGGTTTTGATATAAAAGCATTTAAATTAACTGCACATCTTGGAACTACATTGTCATTCATTAACCCAAATCCCACACAGTTCTGCCAAAATGACCCTTTGCCTGTCAAAGCCAGCTAACACTCCTCTTCCTACATGAGGAGGTGTTGAATATACCTGTACTTGTACGGGAATCCTTTCATGGGTGCTGAACACTACTGTACAGCAGGGAAGACATTCAGCCAGTTTTATATTGTTTCTTTCTGTTTTTCTTCTCTGTTTTGCTTTTCTTAGATACATTTAGCTCTTACACCTTCATCCAAGAGCCAGTTGCCCATTCTCAGGTTATCCAACAAAACACAAATTTCAGATCTATGTTAACACCCCACTGCTAGCACTGAAATGGTATCGATATCTTTTGTTGCAATGTGAAGACAAATTTATTTTTAGGGAAAATACTTGACAGTAACATAGCTATATAGACTTCTATTTTTATATATGGTCCTTGCCTGGATATTAAAATACTGTGAACCAAAGCAGCAATATGTAATGTAAAGAGATAAAATATTGACTGGCAAATTCTAGTAGAAGGAGAAGTAAAATGGCATGTTAGTGTACAGTGACTTTGTGTTTTCATTGTGGTAATATAAAAAAAAAATTGACATTTCATTTTTAATGGAAAACCAGCAAGAGTACAGCACACAGCTATACAGCAACAGAACACACTGATATCAAATGTTCAGTGGAATAGAATCATACTAATTGACATAGCATTCTCATTTGACAATTTACATTTTTTGAATACTGATAAAATAAATAAAAGATAAAATGTGGAATGTGGACTTTAGGAACAGTGAAGAAACAGCTTGCCCTTAACAAGAAGAAACAGAAGCCCTTGAATTACACAGTTATATGAATATAAGATATATATTAGCATCCATACGTTACCTTGACAAAAGTGAGTTTACAAATACAAACACTGCTTTTTGTGTTTCTGATAGTAATCTCTCCATAGTGCTCTATCCATCTCCTTCCACTAAGAATATTATGTATGCAAGTAGTGACTTTGTTCCAGACATAGTAATCTCCATACCTAAGAACAGATTAAGAAGTAGTTGGTAACATCTATTCATCATGATCATTACTGACAAAAAAAGTAAAACATTGGTCCTTTATTGTAAAAACAAACCATATTGCCCTAAAACACCTGCACAGATGACAAAGTCCTGTATCTGGCTACATCACTAATCCTCCTTAGAGAAGCTTACCTAAGCTCCAGGGCACAGAACTACAGAAAGGTGCTATAAACCACCAATAAACATTATGAACCACTGAAGCCCTGCATGGCCTATTCACAGTCCTCAGAGCATGAAGTGCTTAGGTCACAATTCCTACAGGGGCAGGAGAGTGACCCACAGATCAACATAAGGCTGAATTGAGACTATAAGCAGAAAATGTTATTCAATCACAAATAGAACAAAATAAATATCAAAAGGAGATCAAGGAAAGGAAGTACGAAGCCAGGAGCACTCTGGTATATCATCCCTTTGCCTTTGTAACAACTATCCAGTCAGAGCATCTCTAACATCAAACAAGAGAATAAAACCAGAGAATTGTATTGTGCAAAGCACATTCTCCTTCAGAGTTTAGGGGAAGGCATGAAGACAGAAGACAAAGCTGCTCCAGAGTGCATTTACTTCAATTTCATGAGATGGATAAAGAGGTGAAGTGATGCTATACTGTTAGAGGCAGGAAGAAAGGCTGGCTGCACTGTACAGGAGCAAAACACCATTGCAAAACCAGAAGAGACATTTAAAGTACCCTCTCCTTGCATATTCTTAGGATTTACAAGCTGCAACTAAGTCTCACTGGTGGTGAAGCTACTGCTTCTCACTACTCTGCAAACATCTTCATACAAACTATGAAGAATATACTTTGGTTTATCCACATTTTGAAAGAAGACCTTTGATGATCTGGTTGTTCTGAGGGAACACTCAGTGGCACTGAGAGCCTTAGGACAGCACCAGCTGCTGACAGTCCTGCACTGCAGCCTTGTTCTGAACGGCTCATCACTACTGTACATATAAAACATGGGTTCTCTCTCCCAAAACATTTCTATCCCCCTCCCTCCATCACTTTCTAAAGTGTATATTTTTCCTCCAAAACAAAAAATGGATCTTCAGGCTCAAATATGTTCCAGTAGCCCCACCTGAACTCTAAGGAGAGATTAGAGCTGGGCACCAACTCTACACCAACCAGTACAATCCACATGATGTCTGCTTATCCCAACCCATTCACAAGGCAGCACAGACTAGAGTGCACCAAAGACTGAAAACAAGAGGAGAGAGGACAGTAGCTTACTTTGGAAGAGTCACATTCAAGGTTCCAACAGGCAGAATTTCCATTGATTTCCCCCAGAATTTGTTTTTCCACCTGATATCTGAATATAATAGTGAAATACTTAAAAAACTGAAATGGCCAAGGTCACCTCCTTGCACTGATCTGTGCAGCACCAGACCATCTGTGCTAGACTACCCAATTCAAAACAGGGCAGCAGACAGTATGAATTTGCCATGAAAATACTAAAGAAAAAAAAATACTAGAAAATTACATTAGGTCAGAAAAACTAGATGTAAGTTTAATTACTATGCTGCATGATTGTAAATGTCTTGTGCAAACATTCAGTACAAATTAAAGGCATACACCAGTAGGTACAAGGAAAGGAAGAGTAATTTTTTCAACTGTAAAAGGTGCTGCTTGTGTTTGTAACAAATAGTAATTTTATTGGTAAAAACCTTTTAAACAGAAGAGTATAAATGGGTTGCAAGTGACAGGGGAAGTTGCAACATGTTTGGCTCACTCTTAATGAGAATTTGGAGTAAAATAAATCAGATCATCAGTTCATAATATGTCACTTCAAAATAATAAGTATAGAAATTCTGAGTAAGTTTCAAATGCAAAGCTCAGCTTTTACAAAGTTTTTACTTGACAATAAAAAAGGAGTTATGCTTTTGAATTAAAAAGTATACCTTGCCAAAACACAAAGTTTTTCGATTCACAGTGACAGGCTGAAATGGGAGGATGGTGGCTGACCTGAAAAACAATTTGGTTGAGTTAA
Source organism: Promerops cafer (assembly GCA_013398275.1). Classification (NCBI taxonomy): domain Eukaryota; kingdom Metazoa; phylum Chordata; class Aves; order Passeriformes; family Nectariniidae; genus Promerops; species Promerops cafer. The sequence continues at coordinate 2,074,217 of VZSE01009823.1, read as the reverse complement.
AACCATTTAATTTTCATTCCTAAGACAGTACAATTGTTATTGCAATATGAAAATACTAAATAGCCCATGTTGCTATGAAAACAGATACAACTTAAGTGCTTGTACTTAAAACACTGTACTTAAAACAGTTCTTTGTGATTACTATAAAAATGTACTCCTTCTAGCATTTAATGAAGTCCACTCATATTAACAATATTTATTTACTTCTAAGAAAGCAAACCATTCTAAGTAGAAAGAAAAAAATGGGATTATTCTGTAAAATGAAGAACAAAAACCATAAATCTAAACAGGAGTGTCTATCTAGAAACAAGCTTTACCTGCTCTGAGAAAAATCGAAATCCTTTGTCTTCTCTAATACATTCATAAGTTTCTCCAAGCACTGGGTTAAATGGCTTGCTTCCTGCTCTAAAGTACGTAGAGGCATAGCCAGATGCTGCAAAGGCAGCTATGAGAACCTGTAAAAATACAGACCAGAACAGGAGAATAGGCAGACATTCTTGTGTACATGCCATCACTATGTGGTACCATGACTCACTCTGCTCAGTGACAACTGCATTAATGAAGCATGCCTGAGAGTGAAACCATGCATCCCAGCCAGAACCAGTCTAAACTTTATTTCTTCTGTTGATATATTTTTTTTTATTCATGGCCTCAATTCAGTCTCTCAACAGTCCCTTAAAATGACAATCTGCACATGACAGTTTTTCTGCCTTTGACCAGGCTTATCATTAGTGACCTAAAACACCCAGCTCTAGTTCTTCCTGTGAACAAATATTATGTAATAACTTCTAATTACAAGATCACATGCCATTTTCCTATAGGAACTATTTTATTTAGTGCCAAGCATAAACAACTCTCATTTAGGATGTCCTTGGTGCAGAGTTATCTCCAAATCTTCCACACATGTGCAGCCTTAATAGCCCCCTTGTCTATATGTACAACCACAATTTAATAATCTCTAAACCAGGCCTGACTGAGAGTAATAAGTTAAGTGACATGCCATGGTTATTCAGTTTAGAGGTCCCATTTCCAGAGTTTAAAATAAAATCACATCAGCCAGTCAGAAGTCCAAACAAAACTTCAGAAAAACAATACAGGGATAAAAATGAGTCAGCTATTGGCAATATGCTACCAGTGGGGCAAATCTTAATTAGGTTCCTCTCTCCTCCTGCTAGTGAGGACACAGCCCTCATGTGAGGTTTTGCATTCTTTGTTTTCTTCCCAATGTGTAATGGGTGCTCCATTCTCTAATAATTTTGTATTATTCAGAAATGCAGCATCAACAAAATTAACACTGTTTTCATGGGCTTTTCTTCAACAGTAAAAACCTTCATTCTTCTAAAAATGTTTTCATATTAATTTCAGCTTCCTTTTCAATTTAACTATAAGACACTGCAGAGAAATGAAGGAGTTTACTATCCTTGTGATATAGAGAGCAATGTAAAAAAAAAAAAAAAAGGTTTCCACTGCTTTTGGATGTTTATTGAAGATAGCAACGTCCTGATCCTTCAGAGAACAGTGAACAGGCAGTAACATATTCACAGTATTGCTGCCACAAGCTCTGGGTATTCAGCTCTTTTCCAAGTAGTCCCATATGTCTCAGCTCAGGTGTGCAGTTTGAATTTTTAGGGGCACTGTTTAAAAGTTTGGCTTGTATTCCCAAGTACTGCAGTAGACATCTGTAGCAGAGAAGGGGACTGAATCCACATTTCCAAGGAAGCTTTCAGTTGCACCATGGCTTTTCCTTCCTGAATTCTCCCTACTACTTCAATACTGACCTTCCAAACTTTTCAACAAAGGTGGCAATCAGTCTGCTTTACTCATTACAATCCTGCCCACTCCTTACAAGATCTCCCTCCCTTTGTGAGGGACAGAATCACAGAATACTCTGAGTTGGAAGGGACCCACTATGATAATCTCGTGAGTCTTGTAAGAAAACAGAATGTGATGATGAATAATTCAACTCCCTTTCTCAAGCTAGGTGCAACTTCTTCAGTGTTTAGGACCCCTTACTCTCCTGCAGACCTTGTGAACGTGGCAGTTCAGGGACTTGAGTGTGTGATTGTGTAACAGCCAAGGGCAAACTCTCTTCTCCCAGTTATCCACAGTGCTGCCAACCCATACCAGGGAACAGCAGATATGTTCAGCAACAACACTGCCAACTTTCCCTTACAGCCTTTCCCTCCATCTTCTGAGGAAAAGCAGACATGACAGATCAAAGCACCCTGAGAGCTGAGCACAGGCTGCTGGCTGTCAGTTAAAAAACCAAAACAGACTTACAGAGGAGCTGAAGTCAGGCTGCCCAGGCAAACTCTGTTCTGGTGTTTTGAAACTTCTCTCTTAGAAATTGCCTGGGAGGACATCTTATTCACACCTATATGGATCATAAGGCAGCCACAGACTTGATTAACTCTTGAAGGCTGCTGGATTTGATCACTGAAAGCCAGGACAGGATGCTGCAGAGTTAGAAACTGCCAATGCCTACATCTACAGTCATAGAGCATGAGACCAATCTTAAATAGATGAGTTACAACTGCAGGACTTGGTTTGAGGTCAAGAAAAAACCCGCAGCCTTGTTCAGATCAAACCTACCATCTGTAACTGTTCACAACACTTTTCTGACCCAGCAGGGATGTCTGTTGTCTGCAACCAGGGGGAGAAAGAGAAGACCCTGCATAGACCCCACTCAACAGCTCCCTTTTTAACAGAGACAGAAGAAGGGCTACACTAAATGCATTACCATGCGTTCATAAGGATCATCTGTTTCAGCAGCCTTGTCCAAGAGTTCACTGTATTCCAGCTCTTCACAAAGATGTTGCAAGGTATTCAGAGGTTCATTTAGCTCAACTGGCATGGATACTTTGGAAAGATCTTTGCCTATGTTATTTCTCAAAATATTCCACAGATTGATGTTACTGGTGTCAGGGCTGGGAGCTGGGAGACAAGTCCTCCGTCCATTTCTGAATGCGCCTCCTGTTAGCTCACCATTAAGAACTGGGAAGGGAAAAGAATATTGTCATAAGAAAGCACCAGACTAAGAAAAACAGAGTTCTCCATTCAACCAAATCACTGCCAGAACAAGCAAGCCCAACTTCATTGTTTTCAGCTGAGTTGGTCTTGTATTGACATGCAGTAATTCTGGTACATGAACATAACCAACGTAATTTCCCAAAGTTTGAAACACAGTATACTTTGCCGAGAAATGTTGTCTGCAACACTGGTGTTGTCCTCAGATATATTGTCACTCACATCACTGATATAAGATTCATCATCAGAAGCCTAAAACATAAATAAAATATCCATTAACTCAAATACACATAAAGTATACTGACAAAACAGACAAAAATAGTTAACTGAAACACAAATATTAAAAAAAAAATCTCTATCCAATTAGAACTATTAGCTAAATGAACTGGATGTTTCAATCAGTCCATAGTGCCAATGCACTAATAGTGTCAAAACAAATGCTATGTTGTCCTCACATTTCTGAATTCCTTATTATCCAAATACAGACATGAGATCTACAAAAGGTGGCTTCAAGTAAGATCAGGGATGAAAAAAATTTAATAACATAATGTGCTAGGGATGGGAGGTGAGAAGAGATAGTCAGATTCATGCTTTTTATAAAGAACCAAACAATAAAACGTGACTTACATATCAGCAAACAAATTATCTAAACATCAGTCTATCATTTTGCAAAACAAGAATCTCATCAGCATTAAGAATATTTTTAAAATCTGTTTTACACAACGTTTTTTTCAAGAAATATTACTTTTTTGTCTATTTCTCCCATTACAGAGAATAACTTCATATACATATATAGTAGAAGATTTTTTTAAAGAATAATTGAAAATCTAAATTTAATTGACTGCACAGTCAGCTGTAACTGTCTATATGATCCTTAGGTGGAACTGCCATAGCCTAGAAAGGACATGTACTGAACGTAAGTTACTGACACAACTAACTTTCAACTCAAATTTTACACTTCAGGGAACTCACCTCTTTATGTGATCTCAGGTTTGTTTATCTACACTTTATACATTCTGATACCTTTCTGTTCTAAGTAGCATTACTGAAAAAAAAAAAAATTCACTAGTGGTAGCACTACCTAACTCTGTCCAGCAGCACAGATGCCACATGCTGTCACAGCCTACCTCATTTTCTGATGAGCTGGCAGATAGAAGCACTTCCTGTGCATCAAAGAACTCTGAAACAGATTCAGACATAGAGAGCCTGCTTTCATTAGAAACTTGCTGAGACAGAGGCAAACTGACATGAATTTGTTCACCCGTCTGTAAATAAAGCACAGAAAAGTAAAAGAATTATTTCTAATATTAAAGAAATGTGTGTAGAAGGGGTAAATCACCAGAATAAGATTTCTATGCCAAATACAAGCACAGAGAGTAAAGACAGCATTTTAGTAGGACTTTGTGTGTACCTAACAGATGAGACTGAGGATGACAAAATAAAGTGCATTTTGAACAGTGAGATACATGTCTTCATTTGAGGCCTGCCTAGCATCTACTGCCAAGTTTTAGCAGCATGAAATTGCAGATCTAGTTCTCTATGCAAGAATTGATTTTGTGGACAATAGCTGTATTGTGTCAGACAAGTTCAACCATGAATTTCAGATTAAATGACATCTGGTAATGAAAAGTTACACCACTGGGAGCTAGCTTTGATACAACTAAAATTTAATTATAAAGCTTTATAAGGTCTGGGAGTTATAAGTTATTTTCCAAATAAATGACCTTGTGAACCAGTTTAATAACAATGTTTGAAATGTTTGAATATTTAGGAGGATAGCTATAATATGTATTTTTATGAGTCTTTACTCTGTTTATACTCCAAACCTCATTTGCATTATGCCATTAACACTGACTCAGTACTACTAAAAGGAATGAACTCTCTACGGTGTATTATAAAGAAATGTAACAGCAAAGTCAAGGATTCAAAACTGTGCTATGTTGATGTCAGCAGTGCAGCAAACTAAAACAGTGAAATATACCCTCCTCTCCCTGCTAGTGATGGGTGGAACACCAGATTTCAATGTTACCCTGCAGGCTACCACATTAAGAAAAATTAAGATGCTCTCCCTGTACCATTTTACCACAGGATCTGTTGCTGTGGAGGGAAACAGATCTTGGACTTAATTCCTTAATTTATACAGCATGTTGTTCCTGGGAGATAATACAGATGAAACTACTGAAGCCCTTTTAAACATGGCTACTCTTCATATTGCAACACAATCCCTGTTAATCTTATTCCAGAGCTCCTGCATATGGTTTTGTCGACATCTTCATTCTGTAGAATTATTCTATACAGTCACCTCCAGAAGCACTAACAAAACATCCCCAAAAAGCATAACAAGCCAAGAGGTCAAAACCCATTCCTTTTTCATTAGGACTTATAAGACTGTAGATGGATTGTGATGCTTGATGAATTATAATGAAAACAGAGGCTCCTTTTACTGTAATCATTACAGGAAGTGATCAAAATTTTGATGCTTCACATAAACTAGAGGGACTTGTAAAATACACATGCTCCTATCTGAAAAAGACCCTCACACAGGCATCATCTACATGCTGCAAGATTATAGATATATATATACAACAAGCAAGATAAGTGAATGAGAGATCTGGAAACTTCTTTGAAAAACTTCTTCGAAAAACTTCTTCAGTCAGGCTTACTTCTACCAAGACAATGATGAACAAATGAAAAAGAAACAGCCAACCAACAAAAAATACAGAACAGAAGAGAAGGTCCTTGCCCAGAACTTCACTGCAGATTGCTGTGCTATGGCACCACTTCACTTCTATGTTCTGTTGCTAGCCTCCAACATGCTGGATTCTTGGAAAAATTGTTTAGACGTTTTCAAAAAGCAAATAAACGAAAACAATTTTCTCTTTCTTGCTTGTTGGAAGCAATAACTAGGAGACAAGACTATGTTAATTGAAATGGCATATGCATAGAAAAAAAAGAGTGGAAATGACAAATCAAAAACATTTTTGTAAAATGCAAGCAGAATGGTTGCCAAAGTGACCATACTAATTGTAATATATTATAGACCACAAATTCAGATTTGTCACGAGGGAAGCTCACTGTTATTAATACAAATGTTCGTTAATCTGTTGACTAAGGAAAGCAAAACAAGAAAAACTAGATGTTGCAAAAATATTAGTGCAGGGCTTGGTTCATGGACTTAACCTTTTGATTTTAACAGTACCACTCAAGATTCTAAACGTGAGGCCCTTTAGACACTTACAAAATCGAGTCATTAAATAATTAATTGTTCTGCTGATTTGGCAAGAAACTAAGATACAGAATTGGTTAGCTACTGTGTGATACATTCAAATACAGTAAAACCTCACTAATTCCCACAGCCAACAATTAATATTCCAAAACTGGAGTCCTTCTCTGTTCCTCTAAAGAGACCAAGCTGAGTTCTTTCATGTCTGACATATGGAAAACAAAAGACTGAAGTTTTATTGTAGGTAAGGAAATATAACCTGACTTTTTCTATAAATGAACATTTGCCAATCTGAGCAGCTCAATAATTTTTCAGCTGTGTTTCAGCTATTTAGTGAGAATTAGCAAGGTTTGTTTGTACTCTAAATCCATTAAAGGCCAAAGTCTTACCTCATCAGGACTAGGGATAATATTTACACTGACAACCTGATCACAAATAACAGATTCTGAGTGTATTCTGTTCAAGCGACTCCTTAGTTCAGCATTCTGGTTGAGAGCCTTAAAATAAAAATTGCACATTTCATTTAAAATTAAAATGTAAACATTAACAAAAATAAAAGAAAAAGAAAAAAGAAAAAAAAAATTACAAAAGAAGAAAGAAAAAAGCTTCTTTCCAGCAATTTCCTAAAAAAAATCACAGAACCTCCTTTCTTTCATTTATAGGGAGATACTTATTTTGAGATCCTCTCTAGCATTATTTCATCTTTGGTTACTTTGCCTTCACTGTTTTTCAGGAAACGGGGGGACAGATGTAACACTGGCATTCTACCTTAGTTCTTCAGAGAGCTCTTTGGCAGGTGTACTGGTGGGTTATGTGCATTATGGAAATGGGGAGTGAATGCAGCAACAAAGAGTGAAACTGCAGAACAATACATGGGAACTACCCACAAAATGCCCAGAGGCAATTCTTGGTTTACAACTATACAGCCTCTTCTGAGTCAAGGTTATCAGAGGCTGCAAACAGAAATTGCTTCATTTCCAGTAAAACCAACATAATTGCTAGTATCTTTGTCTACCCACCCAGATCAATTTTATAGATTTACCTTTGTACTTATTTCAAACTACTGATCCACTACAGTATCACAAATACTAACAGAATTCAGCTGGTGTCTGGTACCTGCTGATTTTTCTCCTATTTTGAAGTCCAACCTAGATTATAAATGTGGGTGCATATATATATGCATTATCTGTTACTTGGAAAGACTAGCATGCGAGATTCTGAAATCCAGAAGTATAATATGCTACATACCTAAAACATGGCTGACTTAACCTTAATATATTCCCAGCACTGAGGATTATAGAAAAGAAAAACAGAGACATTTTGTTTCAGTAGAAAAGGATTGTTACAATGGAGTAAGAACCTTTGTCTGTCTCCCCCTAGTGCAGACTGGGGAATAGATTGCATGAATGTACTGAAACAAAGAAAGACCAAAGGAAAATAGGTAAGCTTAAACTGTCACTAAACAGTTTAAATTACCCAATTTTGCTTTGTTCTGAAATGGTCTGGGCATGTTCCTAGTTGACATGCCTCAGAGAGGGAAGGTAATGACTAACAGCAGCCTGACAGTAGCTTCTTCAATGGCTCAAACCTGGTCACGAGACCGGACAATCCCAGTCAGTCAATTTTCCACTTTCTCTCCCCTGAGACTGTGAACTAATGTGTGACAGTGACTTTTAATCTAACACTGGAGGCCAGGACAAAGAAGAAAACATGATTCCCTATTTCATGCAAGTTGCTAATAAATATCCACAGGTCTTAGACAAATTTGTGTCAATAACCAGAAATGGTTACCCTTATCTCTTGCCCCTAAACCTTTTTTATCACAATGCACAGAAATCAATCTGCATAAGATGATATGCATCTGTATCTATGGAAAGGTTTGTCTTTAAACGTCTGCTGATACTTCTTGCAGATACAGTCCTCCACACCAATCCAGAAAATGCTCTTATGCTTCCTTGACAATTAATTTTAAAAACTGAGTTATTTTGCAACCTGAGGACTTATTGTTGCTAATTTCTTCTTCCCCACTAAAGCAAATTATATTTTTTTCTTTAGCTTAAGTGAGAGAGATGCTGTAGAGGTAACAGGTCTGCATCTGGAAATACGATTTACCCTTGACTGTGTTGCAACCCAGGATTCCTGTTGCATTTAGAGACATGGACATATAAAATAAATCTGACAATATATGGTCAAAATTTAAAACTTAATAAAAAAACCAGGAATATTTCCTTGGCTATGCTGGAGCAGCTCCAAGAAAGACATCTAGCATTTGTATAAAAACATTTGATCCTTTGTCTTTACTTTGGAAAACCATAATAGATACATAACAGATTTGCTTACACAAATTATATCCTTCACCTCCACATGCACTGAGGTTAGATCTACATCATAACAGAATATGCCATAGTTCTGGTGGAGAACTTGGCTTTATCTTGGTTCCTTTTACCTCAGGAAATGGCCAAAATACAAAAAAATAGTGTATCGGGCAAGATAGACGTGCTTGAAATCAAATCAAGAACATACCTGAGAGAGGGACTGTCTGAGGTGAGCTATTTGAGCATTGTGGCCTGTAAGATCCTGCTCTGAAACAATCTGTTTAAGCTTCTCCTTCTCTATAGCTATGCTGTTAAAGGCAGACTTCAAAAGAGAATGCACTAAGCAAAAAGAAAAAAATAAAATTTTCTTGGCTACAGAAATCACATTGACATCTATTACAATATTTCAGCAATAAAGACAGAGAGTGAGACTTCCATCCCACAGTAATGGACATTTGAAACAAGGTCCTGAACTTCAAGTAATCCATGCCAAATTAAGTACAAACACTTATAGCTTGCAATTGCAATGTGCGTACTGTATGTTCACACATATCTCATCTGAGCATATTCTTGGTGCTGAACATATGGAAAGGTGCATATTTGGAAAAAATGTGTCCAATGTGTGTTATTTTCTTTCTGGTTTTTATTTGTACTTTTCAGAGTAACAGAAACATCAGTTCTGCTAGACTTAATATTGTACTAATAAAGAGGATTACTTGGTCTTTAAACAGGTTTTGAATTTTTTTAGATGTCAGTCTCACATTTTTTTCTATGCTTGTTATGTAACAGCAAACCGATAAGAAAACCTTTTTAAAACGGTATTTTTCACTTTGTAGGACCATTCACTTACTGGCAATAAAATTGCAATTCAAAAGTACATATGTGTAATAAGCTCTTTTTCCATTGATTCCATTGACATAGAAAACATTGCACAAAAATGAATTCACAGGATTATGTGCAGCAGTTACATTCTGAATCGTCTTTGGGGAGAAATAATGCATTTTGTTGAGGAAAAAAAAAAGTTTGCAAATTCAGCCACTTATTTACAGAACACAGAACGCAGTTCAGAAGACTTGGAAAACAATTTCAGAGTTCACCTATCCCTACAATTATGACATGCATGGAAAATATAAGAAGGATAATACATGTGGCCTTTGGATAAGCCACCAGAACAGCTAAAAGCTCTTATACAGTATCCTCCAATGCAGATGAAAGCCCTGGCCATACCTACGTGAGGCCAATAAAGAAACACAACAGAGAAGCACATTACAGGAAAGGCTTGGCACCTCCAGCTACCTTTTTGTGCCATCAAGCAGAATTCTTCTTGAAGCTTCATGTACTCAGTAGAGCACTCCAGAGGGTCTGTCACGTGGCTTGGGGGAGCCTGAAACTCAATGTCTGCACAAAGGTTGGGGTTGGATGAATGCAATCGAACAGGTGACATCGTAGCACTGAAAGGGACCTACAGCGAGAAACAGAGATGAAATGTTGTATAAGGTGTAACCAAACTTTTGACTCCGTTGAAGCAAAACACAAGTTTCTTATGAAAAGACTTAGTTCACAATGTGAAGAACATGGCAAGAGTGAACATGTAACTTCTTAATCTCCTAAATCTCAACACAGCTGAGGCAGACTCGTCTTGAATTTTTTCACTGAAATAGAAAAAAGAAGGCCTAAATACACAGCTAACAGCTAATGATGGAGTACTTAAACTCTAACGTTTACAATAAATGAATTATTTCCTAGTGCTTAGAAGATTACTGGAAAATTGAACCATGACACATGCTCCTTTATATTTGGACATTTGAGAGTAACTGTAGATGAGTCTGTTGTTGCAATACCAACACTTGAAGTGTGCAAGTTCCTCCACAGATCTATGAATAGGATATAATATTATCAGATGTATCATTGAAGTTTTTCAAAACTGCTTGTAAATCTTCAGTTGAAACTCATTGAACTGGCAATTATGAAGAGGGAAGAAACATACAGTCTCTGTTTTCTTTTTAACTACACAAGTAAACAATAACAACAACAAAATAAAGTCAAAAGTCCACCTGATTCTCATTTAAAATTCATGAGCCATAAATAAATGCAGAGAGATACAGTTTAATAAGATGGAGCAAAGAATTTAGTTTACTATCTTTCCACTTCTCTTTCTCCTCTACTTTTCAGGTACAGTAATAACAAAAAAGTACATGCAAGACTTTCTAAGTTATATATACTTCTATCATGTACTAAGCAGTAACCTATATGCTACATATGCACTGCATTGCTACCACTGCTATATAAGTGACACATGTGCGAGAGTGTTTTGTATTTTACTTTAACGTTACCATTTAGACACATTTATATGAAAATCAGGCCAAGAACACAATTTTCAACTGTAAATACAACAGGAAGGCATGCAGAACTACATTTTGTTACTTAAATATTAAGCACTGCTTAACATATCAAGCACTGTTTAGCACATTAAATCTAATTAATTTCATTAGATTGATCAAATGTGTAAATCAAGAATTTCCACACTGCGGCCCATTGTAATTATTCAAATATGAAAAATGGGGCCAAAATATAAAACGTCTCTTCCAAGGAGAGCAGCAGATAACATAAAAAGTCATATTACTAAGAATTTTTATCAACAGATGGGTTCTATACTGTCATCAGTGGTTGAAATTAGTACTTTGTTATTTGATTAGATCAGGGAGTGGTTTTATCAATTCCTTCCTGTAAAAGCTGACATCAATACACATTTCAGGTTTAGGCTCTGATTCTCCAAAGAAACCCTCAAAATCCTGTTGGATCTATTAATCATTCCACTCATGAGTGTACTCTGTGGAATACGTTTCCCACTCTGTTCTTTCTCAATTTCCAGATAGATATAGAACATTAAATAACAACTCTATGGCACCTATCTAATATAAGCTTTATTCCTGCTCTCATGTATTTTGATTTCCAGCTATACCAACAAAGTATGTATTTTTTACTGGACCTCATTTTAGCCTCTGCCAAGAAGAATTCGTTAACAGAAGATGTAGAATAATTTCCTTCTATTCGTGCTGGACATTTAACCCTTTATCTTTTTCACAAGTACCAGATTGCCTGTCTCAAGAGCCCAGCAACATTAGGTTAATGGACTACTGTGGCTACATGTAGGTTAATTTCAAATTTCTTTTCCAAAACCTTTCCCCTTCTTAAATGGGGGAGCATGTTTCCAGAACTTTCTGACTGGGAACATCACAAAGCTTCAACTGCTCCAGGTGGCTCCAGGAGGGCAGAGTAGGTATCTACACTGTACCTATGTGTATGGGGAACATACCCAACCCTCCAGACCATCCAGAAGGCAGGAAAGAAGCTGACACCAGCTATCATGCTAGAGCTTGGGGGAGAGTCCTCCCAGCCCCACATGCCTGTGGTGATGGGGGAGGTTACCCAGACCTACATGGACTGGCAGAGCTGCAGGCAGGCTGCCCAAACGTGCAAGCAGGCTCTTTAGCCACTCTCTGATAAATCAAGCTGAAGAGATCTGCTTTAGATCCATCATTTCTGCCTCAAACCTCAGCTGGCCAGGCTGAAAAGAAATGTTTTTGCAGTGAGGTTTATTGAAAAAATACTATTTTTGATGATGCCCTAGAAATGGAATTTATACGTTCTACAAATATGCCACACCACTTGCAAGAAATATACATTCACATGACAGAGAAAAGCAGCCTTGCTGGCTGCTTTAAATACAAGAACCAAAAATACTGAACTGTTGATTGACATAAGCATTTTTTAGAAAAGTTTCCAAGCTACTTTCCATAATAGATGAAAGAAAAACCACATTAAACGGTCATTTTCATTCTCTTGAATAGGCAACAATCCAGGAAACACTGCCAATATACTTCTCTTCCCCTTTTTTCCTTTCACTGATGTGCTTTCTCTCTGTATTAATGGTGACTTGATCCTGACTTTACTACCCATTCTCTTTTTGGTTGTTTTTTATTGTTGTTGTTTTGAAGGTTTTTGAAAAAATATTTAGCTTCTGGATCCATCATTCTAGTTTTCTCCTTACAGACACTTCTAGACATAACCTCAGATGAACCCTGTCCCAACTTCCTGCTTTACACCAGAGGTGTTATACCCACTCATCCATCACCTTCTTCAGAATTACGTGTTCATGTAGGAACAGATTGTTCCTGGCCGAGTGGGTTGTAATGAAAACCTCTTTCTGCTGTGCATTTAGCTGATATAATTCTGTATCCCTCAGTCTATGCACACAGCTTCACTGTCTGGGAGAAACAACCATTCTGTGCATCAGCCAGGAAGAAAAGGCCATGGCCACGAACACTGCAACAGCCACAGAATCATTTTGCTGCCTCTAGCTTTCCTTCCTCTTGCTTTTTCTCCAGCTCCTCCAAGACCTCCCTCAACAGGTCCTCACTTCAGCTGCAGGTAACAACTCAGCAATTCCCTGTTCTCTTAGTGCCTTCCAACCCAAGTCCAGCTGCATTTATCTACTGAAGCACTCCCCAGGTAAGGAGTACAGCCCTTGCCAAAGCTGTTTAACTGCTGCTGAGCCTTCTGGTTAGAGTCTCCCACCAACACTGCTCAGCCCTGTAAACTGGGAATCAGGCAGACTTCTGTGCTAGGCAGGCAGACCAACACAGTCAAAACAGCAATCAATTACAGAGCACGCATTCAGCATCAATTGATTACAGAGGAATAAATTTAGATGAGGTAATTTCGAAGCTGGAGAAACACTGATATGTCTCATACATTTTAAAAGAGCATAGCAATAACTGAGTTTGTGGTTCAGGTAGCAGAAGCTCAAGATAGTTTCTGCTTAAGCCTAGCCATGTCAGATCTACAGGATTTCAGCTTTGGCCTGGAACAGCAGACCCTGGAATACTTCAGCCTGGTGAAGACATTCACTTCTTGGGCTAGATTAGGAGTTTGCATTTAAAGCTCACTTCAGTCTTTGGCTGAATAGCCTTCCCTATCTAGCTGCTGTACTTATCTGTTGGTGGATTACTACAAATGTCTATATTGGGCCTTCCTAATGAGTACTTTTTTGATAAAGCAGCAGCTGAAGATTTCCTTTTGATGGTAATTCAATTTCACAAACAGGACTTCCCACAACTAATTCCAAGCCCCGGTGCTGACTTCATAGCTCCCTATTTTCTGACAAAGACTTAGAGAATTAGCAAAACTACATACAGACACTGAGGTAGTAATATGACTTTTTGGGATTATGGAAGGTAAACAGAAAGTGCCTCAAACAAAAAGACTAACCTTACACGACTTATAAAAATATCAGAAAATTTTATAATTCCATGGTTATTTGTAACAAATCTCCTTAGTTCTATCGTCTTGCTTTAACTGTCACAACATCTTTTAACAGAATTTCATCATTTTCTTTCTATTTTGTACAGTATGTCAAAGACTTACTGCGTGCAGGGCCTGAGACTGTCACTTGCACTTACATAAAGGAGGAGGGACATGTACCATGTAAACAAGCTCAGACCCACGTTTATGGAATACATTTGTGTTGGGCCTGACCACTTCAAAAAACTCAGCTGAAAGGGGGTAGCGTGGACGCCTCCAAAAAGTGCAAGAAACATTTTCATAAGCTTATTACACAATCAAGTTACACAGCTTCCCATCCTTAGAGCTATCCCTTGATTTTTAAATCCACTCACTGTTGTAGCCACTGCAGCTGCCAGTCTCTGCCGGCGTCGTGTTGTGCTGAACTGGCCCTTCGGTGCCGGCCCTTCCTGACAGTGAATGCAAGAAAAGAAGGAAGTAGAAAAAGAGAAGGGAAGGGGTGATGGGACACAGGAAGATGAAGGTGATCAGAAAAGGGAGAGGGAGAGTCTTTAAGTGGGTTTCCATTTCGTTAACTCTTATGGCCTACACATGTTGAGGACAGAGCATGTGTTTTCAGCTGTGCATGCCAGAGACATAAAAAGCTGGATACTTCACTAAAATTCTCTCCAGATGAGTTGGACTGCAGTGCACTCACTAAGGCTACCAAAAAAAAATCTATTAGCATTGCCATTCAAAGTCATAAGGCAATAATGGAATAAGAGAACAGAAAGGATGCTACAGCATGCCAGAAAATAAAACAAAAACCAAACTCCTTCTGGGGTCATTTGACGATCTAGAAGATGAATTCTGAAAGAGATCACTTTGCAATAGTGGAAGTGCATAAAGTGTGGTCACTGAAGATGCGTGTGTCTCAATGGTAAAACTTCTCAGTGTGTATGTTATCTAGTGAGTTTTCTTAAGTAAACATTCCTGTACATAGCTCTGGTATTTCCACATCCGTCCTTGAGCCTATTGAATCATTTTCTTCACACATCATTTCTTTGAGTTCTACCTGCTTTTCCCATACATTATTGAAGGCTTGGCTTCCAAACCAAGGCAGAAACTCAGATAAAGCAGCACAAATACTAAGTATTTCAACAACTGCTTCCTTTTCTGCATGTCTAACTTGTGGCCTCATCCTGCTTAATTTTACATTTATTTTACTTGTAAGAACATTTTTCACAGTACATTAAATTCAAGCAAGCGTCTAATGCAGAGGAGCTCCACACCAGTCATAAAGTCATTCTATTTAATCTTTAATCAAAATGTCACTATTCTGAAGCCATTTTAAGATTTTGGAAGACTAGGAATACACCTTTCTGCTTTTAGAAAACAATTCTCAATTCCTTTACATTTTTCTTTCCCTGTATCTTCACCTATGGCCACTTCAGCATTTTTAGATTTAGATACATTTTTACTTTTTCTGCAAGCAGCCTGGTCATCATCCAAGTAACAATGTGTAGATTGGATACATGCACACCATGCTGAAGAACAGAATATTGTATTTCAATTATTATCTGAACTGTCTTGCTTCTGTAAGATTCCCAGTAGGGTTGCTACAGTGAAGAATGGCCAAACACTTCACCATCTGGCTGATATTAGTGGCAGTGCCATTGACAGTTGGAAAGGTTGTCTAATGATCACAGTAAAAGACTTGTGGTGCAATATTTTATACCATTCTCACATTAAAATGACATGTGCATAACCTCTGAAATTCTGAGAACAAACTCTGTTAAAGCAGAGATCATATGCATAATGTAAAGCTCCTTGTGCTCCACAGAAATATGTCTATCCTGTGAATAAGAGTATGGGAGAATATACTTATTTAAATAATAAGGACAAACCTATGTACAGAGAGAGATATGCACAAATTTATATATATATATATAAGATTATGAATGCAGGTATGCATTTTTAAAATGGGAGCTTTAAAATTCTGAGCTTTGCAGAACCACACACTCTCCTCAACACAACAGAACATGAGGTCATAATCTGAGTTACCATAAAAAGAAATACTTAAGGGAAAAAGTAATAACTGGTCTGGGCCTGGTTTCAGTTCTGAGCAGAAAGCCTCAGCAAAGCAAGATGATTTTTCAGATTACTCCATAATACACAGCTCTCCATTAAACTATTCCCCCTGTGAAGTCTTGGAATTTTACAATTTTGTGCTTTTGTGGGAAATCAAAATATCACTGGTTCTTTATTTTTTTGCAGTAATGGGTTTTTTTCTTCCCTTGAAGCTGTCATGAGAATGATGACTTAGCCTTTTACCCAAAGGGAAATAAATAATAAAAACAACAACAAAAAAAAACTCCCCAAAAAACAAAACAAAACAAAATTAAAAAAAATAAATTAAACCCAAAAACCAACCAAAACCCACAACTCAGTTTTTGTACAAGAGTATAATTTGTAAAATGAATTAATACAGGTCAACTAACCTGTTGTTGCAGGCCATTTTCATAAGATTTTAAACAGGCTTTTTAAAAACAAAATTAACCTCCTTCATAAAAGCAATCTTTCTTAAGAGAAGCAATTAATGTATTACTCTTGAGTAAAGGCCTGTAACTTCAGCTGTTAATTCTAAACAATAGCAATAGTAAACACCCAAACCTGCAAATGTATAGACACATATGCTCAGTTTTACTTCAGGGAGTAACCCCACTCAAGTTACAGGGATTAACTCTGTGAGCAAAGTCAACTGCACACAAAACTGGCATATTTAAGTGGCAAATATAAATGCCTAGGAAACAAATCAAGCAGCTGTACTTAAAAGAAAAAGTATGTTTTAAATACATTACACACCTAGCATTCATACTGCAAGAATGTGTTAGCAGGAATCCAACCAATCTACCTTGTTTACAAAAGAAAGGTAACAAGTACAATACAAAACGTGGATGGGAGAATTCCCTCCTTGCCTCATACACAGAGGATACTGAGCCAGCAGAAATCACACCCTCGTTCCCCATCACTCACAAAGCACACACCTTTATATAAAGCCCCCTAATTTTATGCTCCCCAGAGGGATGCTGTCAACATTGTACTATCAGAACGTCTTTGATGTAGTTAAAAACTGCTCATTCTGAAAAAAAAAAATAGGTGCAAGTACTCCAAATGGATTTAACAGTGAAACTAGCTTAAAGTTAGTTTGTTAATATTAGCATTATCCCCTAAAACTAATGAGATGTATGGAGGTATGAGGAAAGTAATAGTACAACAGAAATCTTATTAGTACCAAATGTCAACCATTCAATAGCAAGTTATGTGTAAGCACCATGAAAACAATGATCACAAACCAGACAAAATGATTCTCAGTAGGGGATATCCTGATAAACAGTTCAGAAAGACTTGAAGCAGTCTTGAAAAAATGAGCAATAAGAAAGACCAATGAAGTAGAAGGAATGTCTAACAGAAGAACAAAATGGGAATTAGCTTTAAGGGCATGTAGGCATCAGAGGAAATCCACATTTTAGTGGCAACCTAAGCAAATTAGGAATAACACAAGTCAGTGAGGCCATCTTCCTACAGACCACAGCTCTATACTCAGGAGACAGGACAGCCCTTGGAAGAATAAACTGATTCTATCAAACTACGCAAGCTAATGGAGTAGCCATCAAGTATTCTTTGTCTTCCATCCAATTTAGAAAAATTTTATTGTTTCTGTTTCACTGCAAATTAATTTATAGATCAGTCAACAATAACTTAATACTTTGCTATAACAAAATAAGCTTTATATTTGCAGCATGAAGCTTGGCAGGAATTAATGCTGACCCAAGTTAGGCAGAGTTCATTATTAATCCAGAAATGACAGACCCATTAGAGCAGTGCCATGCACACAAACTCTCTCCGAGGAACCTGCAATACTATTTGTCATTTTCAGGAGCTGAGGCACACTCCTGCCAAACCACAAACAGCAGTTTGAGAGTCAGGTGCCTGTGATGGAAGCCCGGGCCAGTGCTACTTCAGCAAAGTGTAGGTAACACAGGAGCAGCTCATTATTCACTATGACCAACCATAAATCATAATACATTGACTGCTTTCATCATTTTTGTGGATAGGACTTCTCTGAGGTTACTGTGGCATGAAAGAAGAACATGCAGTGGTGACTGACTCTTCATAGGCACCAAGTACTTGCATGCATTTTCCTGATACTTTAATATCCCTGTGTTATTCAGCACCAGGGAAAAACTGTGATCCTTCAATTGCATGACATAACATCAATCACAAAAATTCCTTTGTTGATAAACCTTTTTAATCCCAACAGATGCTTCATTGTTCTACCTAGTGTGACTATCAAAGTATAATAGGCAAAAAGAAAAACAAACTACAAGAGCTGCAATGAGAAAGCTGATGCAACTATCACTTCTTCCTTCCTTAAGATTATTGATCTTAAATGAAAACTCCTTAATGTGCCTTTTGGGGACATATTAAAAGCTTTCCAAGTTTGTACTAATTTCAAGATACTTGAATAGATTAAAAGTTGCTGACATTTATTTACTCAGTAGCAGACACGATGGTGGTGATTGTTAGCTCCCAAAGCCAGTTGAATAGTCTCAATTATCAGTTGCTTAATTATAAAAAAGATCAGCTTTTGGATCAAACCTCAGAATACACAACTGCTTCCAACAAAACACAAGGCAGCAATACATGCACATTATGCTTATTTCTGTGCTTTCAGTTCTAGGGAAGGATGGAGTAAATTCTTCCTTCACATAATTTTTTTTTGTTATTTTATTTGTTCCCATATTAGCCTTTTCCATAACAGAAGGCTTGTGAAAGTACTTACAATTGGTAATATTCCAAGTATAGGTCTTGACAAAGACCACTGTTGTGTTTACTGTTTCATTCTGCTTTTAACTTGATGTCACTTGTTCAACTGCCCTTCTTTGCAACTTTGATATGGAATAGGAGTATCCCCATATGGTGTGTGTATACTGAGTTTTGAATACCTTAATTGACTAATATTCAGATCCCCCTCCTTTCCCTAGATGGCAATGTTTTCATATGAATGAAAATAAAATCAGTACTTTTCTCACTGTCTTCTCTAGGTTTTGAACAACAAACTGAGATTTAATTTACTTCATCAGAAACATGGAAGACAGCACATTGAGTTCCTACTTTCAGCTAATATATCATTTGATGCTTAGAATTTAATCTAAAAGTACAGTGAAAAGTAAAACATAGTGCATTCAGTACCTGAAGTTGAATTTTTGCATCTTTGCTGACACTTTTTGTTCTCCATCGTCTCGTGACCCGCTTGTCTTTCTTTGAAATATCTACACAGTTAGCCTACATTACACAAATAGTTAAAAGCAACAAAGTGCTATTAAGTTGACACAAGCAACACAGACAATACAGCAAGTTAGTCAAGAATTGTAGCATTAGACAGGTACAAGTTAGAAAGTAAGGAGAAGAATGCTGCTGCTGGGGCCCGAAATTGGAGCAGCGATCAGCTGTAGCTATCCATACACTTTTATAAACACGTGGTACAGTTAGCTCCTTTAGCAAAACTACTGGTACCTTTTCTTTTCATGGGTGCATAATATTTAGGACATGATCTTGAAATCCTCAGGGATTTCTGTTGTGGTACTACTCAGACATTTGGACAGACAAGAAGATTCCGTGAAAATGGAAGAAAGTATTTATGATTTAGGATTTGTCATTGCTTTCTGGTAAGAGGAAAACTCACCCTGAACTGGGAAACAGTCCAAAACTTGGGACCTTTGTACTATGTCCCCTTTTCTAGAGCATGCAACTTCATCTTTGAGGGTCTTTGGGTCTCCAATCCTTAAAAAACTTAAAATGTTATCTTACTCAACACCACAAAAACTCCTTAAATACAACTTCAATTTATACATGTGTTCTATTGTAACAGTCCTCAGTTTTGTTTTGCAAATTACTTAATAATTTGATTTTTCCTATTTAACTCAAATACTAAATACATCTTAATTACTTGTTTATACATGAAACAGAAACAGTATTACACAAGATTAAAATAAACATATAAGATAAGCATTTCCTCCAAGATTCACTATTATTTCAGAAAAAATATTCTGAGTTAACAGACAACACCTCTATATTTCCTTTAACAGAAAAAACAAATATTTCAGTGTAATGATTTATGTTCAAGCATATTTACCTGCATGTCTGTGAAATTTGGTGCTGACTGAGTTCTCTGTAGTATTTCTAAATTTTGAAGAAGTTTACTGAGTTCCACAAGGTTAGACTGACAATGAGCAAGATCTAACAGATATAAAATAAAAATACATTAGGTGCTTCAATTTAGAGTTTTTATTGCCATGGTGTCCATTGTTTGCACTTAATTGCGTTATAAAAGGTAAGTGTCCAAACCCCTTGTAGTAAGGCATCCAAGCAAAAGTTTTGTTTTCAGAGATGTTGGACACTTGTTATTCCTATAGGAGTCAGCAACAACTCTGGACCTCAAAAAGTAATCATATTTGAACAATGACATCCATTAAAATAACACAGATTATTACAATAAGTTTTAAAAGCAACATCCCAAAACACATAGAGAGCAAGGTTACCACCACCACCAGGTAAAAGTTTCTAATTACCTGAAGAGCTACTAAATGTTCATGTAAAGACGTAACTTAACCACTTTACTGACAGGACTCTTTGTTATATCAACAAGAGGTTTTGCTGAAAGAACAAGGCATGAAAAGATAAAGTCTAACCTTCTGCACATCTGTCCATCTCTTCAGAGTCCTGCAACCAGGCTGCTACTTTACTCTGACCAGTAGTGCAGGAGACAGGAAGGCTGTTACTGCAAGGTATAGGAGGCTGCCAGGGGAAGTTATTTTGTTGCACCTAAAGCATAATAAAATGCTCAAATTTACTGTGGCTGTGTTGCCTTGTCAGTGTAATGACTATACTACTTCAGAATAGAAACCAAATTATGCATTGTGTTTTCAGTGAAATCTGTGATTTGTCTCCATAGTTCCCAAAGACACAGGTTTTTCATAATAGCACATTGGAGAATCAAACCAAGAACCTCACAAGTGGACTGTGCTAGGTACCAGTTAGGAAAGCTGTTGTTTAAGAGGAAGAACATAATCAGCAAAGAGACACATTCGTACCTGATGACAAAGGCTAGTGCAAATTGTATGGGTGGTGAATACTTTGCAAGACATCTACAGCAGCCCATTTTAATGAAGTAAGGCTAAATTAGACAGTATTTCAGCTGATTTCAGCTGCACACCCTCACAGCTTTTCGCTGGCCATCGGCTCCCACAGTGGAAGCTCCTGTCTTACTGGCACTACAAGAACAGCCCACTGAAACTGCCCACAAGCAAGCCATGAGTTTTCAACCAAAGAACACTGCACACCTTTCCATCCGACACATTGGCAGCTGGTGAAGATTCTGTAGTAGATGCTGAGGGGAATATATGGAAGCTGGCATCCCTGGGAGATCTCACAATCTCATTCTGACGGTACAACCGGTGGTGCCGTAACTTGGAAACCCACGCATCAAATGAATCCTGTGATTTCACCTGGAGAAAAATTTACTATCAAGAAAGCATCCAAGATACTACTTTTCTGCACAATCTTTTACAATTTTATTTGTTTCTACTGAGGATGAAAAAACAGTATGTATTTTTACTTTTTACCTTTAGGTGATAGATGTGTTCTTCTGTGTCAAGATCTATTCTACGAGCCTTTTTTTTTATAGACATGACTGATAAACCAACATCAATGCTCCCATGGACCTTTCCTTTCTGTATCTAAAATCAAAAAATCAGGGTAAAAATTTAGAAGTATCATGAACTTTTTCTATGTATTTAACAGAAAACTATCTGGTATTGAAATGGTTTCCCATTTTATAAACATTTTAGCATAAAGCCATATTAAAAAATAAAGCTGCACTCAGACTAACCACTTAACCACTTATTATATTTGTAGTCAGAGAAAAGTATCTCACAAGAAGTGCTGGTACAAAGCCACCTCCAAAGTTTGGGTGTGTTAAGTGGTTCACACCAGTGCACAGGTACAGATAAGTGAGAAGCAGTGAAAATTAGACAGTACTCGACTCCCTACTCCTATGACTTGATAGTTATTGGTATCAGATATAACTAATTGGTATCAATTCTTTGTCCTATCCACATGTCTCAGAATAATCAGCCTCTGGTTGACATGAAAATTAGAAAAGAAAAATATATGGTCAGGTTAATCTCTCAAGCAGCTTTATTCAAAAAGCTACCTTTAGTAATTTAAGTTGTATTTACATAGAAGTAAAAAAGAATTCTTGGAAGACATAACCAAAATCTTACATTATTTATCTTTAAATCCATCAACAACTTTCATGTATGTATTTTCATAAAGATGCCTAGAGTGAGTATGAGCAGGCTGAACTTCATTAGAAGTCTTAAAGTCTTCAACTCTACTTACATCAATTGGTGACTTTGAATATTTCAACATTCCATTATCCAGGACAAAAAACCTCTGAAATTATAAGAAAAAAATCCAACAACGTTCTTTCTTAATGAGCAGATGCAATTTAAATTGTGTACAACAATTCATCTGGAAAAGGATTACCCTGTAATAATGAAGGAGTGGTTGGGGGATTGAAGGAGAGGATAAATACAGTATTAAATAATTTTCTTGCTTGTTTTTTTGACAAAAAATTATCTTCTAAACAAAAAAAAAAAAACAACCCCTAGATTCTCTTTTTTCAATACTGTGTTTTAGGTTTATCTTAACAAACTTTGATAATGAAGGGTATTTTTTTTTTTCAGTTTTCTAAGCAATGAAATAAACTCTATAAGAAAGAGACTGTAGGACAAGAGAATTATTTTTTTTTCTTCCCACAAGAGCTGGTCTCGTTTCAAATTAGCAACCTACCTTCCCTATCTAGAAACTGAAATGTTTTTCCTAGTGCAAGATCTACATCTCAAAAGGAAGACCATATGAGAGACCCTGGTCTACCATCCCAAACTTTGTGCCTTATGGCAGACCTCTACTCAGTGAAGCACAGCTGAGACTGTAAGTCATGCTGAAGACATCTTTTCTAGTGTTAATCTAGGTAATACAGTTATTAGTACCAGAACAAATATTACAGCGTTCCCAGCAACATCCCCAGGCCACGGGAGGGCTGATGTTTCAGGTGTTAGTGATACAGGATGAGCCACTGCATCTTCACTGACGTGGTTACCAGGACTGGCCTGACGTGATGCTGCCTGTGCCTGTGCTATTGCTACACCTTTAATTGTTCTGAGCAGTTCTGAGTTAGGGCAGAGAGCAGAATCCCCTATTCACATTGTATTTCTCCCTCAATTAAAGCTGCCCTAGCTTGTCTGTACCAGATCACTCAAGCTGCTTTGCAGGCAAGTTAATGCAGACTTTGGCACACAGCATAAAGATAAAGCCTAGCAGGAAAGAGGGCTTGAAATTACATTCACTAACTCGTGTTTATCATCATTAACTTTAAAAATATGCAAAGTAATAGCAAATACCTCATATATTTAGAGTGTAACCTAAAGCATTAATCTATGTTAAAAACCCAGAACACAGAAAAATACTCTGCTTGATTCTCAAAGCTGTCATGACATGGGAAGGACGGACAATGGTTTCCTTGGGTAAACCTGCTAAATTAACACTACAAGCAGGGTCAGTAGTTAGACAGCAGAAAATCCCCCTCAAAGATGTAGGTCACACAACAGATCATACCAATATCTCACACAGGGCAGGAAAACAGTGCTTTTCTCTACCCCAGCTGAAACAAGCACAACTGGAGATATAACTTCTTGAATAAGATGTCAAAAGCACAGGAACATTTTGGGTTGGTTTTTTTTTTAACACAGGTATGGTCACTAATGAACTTCACAAGGACATGATATTCATGTCACATTGCTCTCTCTAAGCTGCATATACAGAAGAAAATTATCTTTCATCATCATTTCATTCCAAAGTCCACTGCAGTTCAGAGAATGATAAGTTCAGCAAGTTGCACGCATTATACCTGGTACCCTACTAAAGCACACTCAGGACTGTCAGAATGTGACATGTAATGTTCAAGAGATGCTGTATATGGCTTTGCTAGCAGCAAACTAGCCACTAACACACTACATGCTGCAATTACTGACTCTGAAGTTCCTCACTGGACTCTCAGCACAAAGTATTGTTATGGAAACTCCAAGATATCCAGGCCAGCATTGCAAAAAAAATAAACTTATTAACAAACCCAAAGTTTCAAAACCTAAGTTCAGCATAGTTCCCAAGGTGAAATGTAAGGCAGAGTAGAGGGGGATGCTAAAATGTGAAGTTCTTAATCACATTAAAAATTATCTTCATAGGTAACTGCTCTAAATTCAACTAGATCATCAGTAGTGATTGCCTTTACAGAACTGTGAAAGTTGAACTTCTCTTGCTGTCCTATATATTAGTTCCTTACCAAAACAGACACTTGGCCAAATAGCAACATATTAATATAATGAATTTTAAAAATGTGGGAGTAGTGGTTCATTCCATAAATTCTTATATACCTCATTAATTGATTTTTTTGGAGGGTCAGATCAAGATCAATTTGTTGGGGATGGGGGATTGGTGTGCTTTTTCATGTTTCAGCTGTGTCAGTTTGAAATCCATTAATCCATGTAGACTAAATTCAGGTAGTAAGTATCTGGCTGCTGAAACTACAAACTCTAGTTAAGTAAAACAAAGCCAAAACATCTAACATAGATAAGCACACAGAAGAAAAAGGATGGTAGGCATATTATAAGTTAATACAACATCCAGAAAGAAGAGAGAAATTAGGAAAAAAGATGCAATTTATACCAGTATGGACTGGTTTGGACTCAGACCTTAGTCCCACAGTGTTTAGCAAGAAAAAAACCCAGAATTAGTGCTTTCCCAGAAAAAAACACCATGTAGGGCAAATGATTTCACTACCTTTTGTAGTAAAATGCATTCTGTCACAGAATATTATTCTACTATAAGTAACCCTCAGGTAGAAAACATGAGTGAGCATCAATACCACACATCTTATTGCTAAAAAAGGGGCGTGGGAAATGCAATTATTGTGGTATGAAATGGAGTTTATGAACATGAGGTGTAAGGCTAACAAAAGGCAGTATCATGCATGGAGATATGTGTCCAAAATAACTAAACAGAATCAGGAGATTTGGGGTTGAGTTTTGGGGTGTTTGGGGGGTTTTTCTAAATAGAGATATCTTACAGCAAAAATGCATAGTCCCACTGCATGCCCAAATGAAGATTCCAATCAAGAAGATAAACAAAATTCGAGGACACAGCTGAACAAATCTGCTGTCAGCAGACCTGAAGGGGAATGCTTTCCTGTTCAAACACCTTGGATACATGGAAAAGCCCCTCAACTCTCCTCTGCTGCATAACTTCAATGTAAACTCAATGCAACCTTAGAGTATAGCTACACTTTGTTATAATATATTTGAAAGAAAAAAAGGGGTACTGATTAAACCTCTTAAAACTCAAGGCATCGGCAGCATTAGTCACAAATTCCCTCCAGATTTTGAATACAACCTTAGGCAGCAGGAACTGTGAATGAGAGCCATGAACTGTGTCTGCAAACTAATTCCATACACAGGTGGAAGAAAAAGTCATACACAAAAATCATGGGTATTTATTTGACCCTAATTTCATCTAGACAAAAATATCCCAACTCATAAAATAAGGTAATAAACATTCTGACTGGTTTATGAGACATTTACCTTGTGCCAACCTTTTAATGGCCATTTTCTCTTCTTCAGCATGAAACCTTCATGTTTGTCTGGCTTTTGGACATTGGTCTGGCCTATTTTCAGACCCTCTATGATTTCCCAGCTGTCAGGTTCCTGGTGTAAAAGCATGAAGACACATTGATTAATTAATTTTGCACACACATGGTGAAAAATTGCACTTAAGAGTGGCACAAGTTCTTCAAGCAAGACAAAGAGGAGGAGCCAGGCTTTTAAATCAACCTATTTAGGTACCAAACTACATGGTCACTATATTATGTCTAGCTGTATCTCATTTAAAACTACTAAATACAAATATTTTCGGATGTCTAACTCTTACCAGGTAAGGTGCATAGTAAGAGTGCCTTTTGTGGTATTTCTTAATCATAAAGAAATTTAAATTTTATTATCTTTAACACGCAAGCTACATTGGTTCTGGATGCCCCAGTTTCCCCTCCAAATCAGAAAAACTAGCAGAAGATGTTGCTTTATTGTTGATTTTTAGTGTAGCTAGTGATAATCTTCAAAGGCATTTTATGACAGTTTCACTTGCTAATTGAGCCTTCAGAAATCTGCAAAAAGATTTTTTTTCCTGCATTCATTTTCACTGTATTATGAGAAATTTATAGGAAAGCCAACTAATTTTCTCTCTAGAGAAAAGCACAGGAACAGTATCATTTGAGACACAACGAGTTGTATGCCTTCCATGGAGCCAATTAAAGCATATTTCTGGTACATACCACTTCTTTTGCAGGGTGACTGGTGCAGCTCAAGCCAGATTTACAATGTAACACAGCGAACAGGTAAAGAACAATATTTTTAAAGTGAAAAAGATGGAGTCATATTTTCTCTTAGAGTGTATTTCTATCCTCTTGCTACTACTGTAATTAAAAAAATTCTGCACCAGTTTAAAAATCTCTTACTGTCAGATTCCTCAGACTATGTTTTACTAATTATACCTTACAAAGCTGTAAACTTGCATTTTCTCAGCTGATCTGTCATAACTCCTAGCAATGTTATGAAAAGTTAACAAGAGAGGAAGGAGGTCAAATAGCATCAAACATTTAAAGGGAAAATAACTTGTTTGTCTCCACATTGCCAACAAAACTGTTCAGAGCCAAGTGCTGTCAGTCTTTCATAACACCTCCAAATAAATTACACAGCCCTGATAACACCAACATTACTATTATGAAAATATATTTTAAAAATAACAGCACATTTCAAAACTACAATTTTCAGTAAGGTCTTGGTATTTTGAGAAGGGTGAAAAGGTCTATCCCAAATAATAAGTACTGCAGTAAATTTTAATAGAAATCTTTATTCAGCTTAGTTTCCCCTGAATAACCACAAACTAATTATCCCATTGTCTGTAAATCCCCCACTCAAAATGCACCTTTTTTTACTTCCCCATGTTTTGCTTCAGTGTTCTATTTCCATTTGATAGAAGGAAGCACATATGTATTATTTTTTCCCTAGAAGGAAGCACTTGAGGGGGCCAAATTAAACTCTTAAGTCCCCTGGGGCGAGCAGAGAGTCTCTGCACCTCTGCCAACTGATTCTTCACCATATTGATTTCTCCTTTAGATGATCAGCTGCAAGCATAAGTCTTTTATCTACTAGATAACATCAGTATTGATTAATTCTCAACTAGAAACCACACAATCTCATATAGCTATTCATTTAAACAAAAGGCAAAATACAGAGGGATAAAATTAACAATTATTCAGTGCAGTGGGGATATTTGTCTCCTGCTGCATCAGTGCTACAAGCTGTTCTTAAAACTCTCCTAACAATCCTACCTGTGCCTCATCCCACAGCTTTGGTGTGTTGAGATATGCCCAATACAAGGGCCATTATGAAGGAGAGACAGAAATGGGGAAAAAACAGAGTGAAAGTGATACACTTGAAGAGTCCTCATCCAAGGCCAGTTCTCAAGTACAGCAGCAGTATTTCAGAACTTCAGTGATTCCATAAGTATTCCATGAGAAACAGCCCTGTGCAAACAGCACGACGGGGGGAACACAATCACAGCTTTCAGTCCCTGGCTCTGCACCTGCCCCTTGTATGGGGACTAAGGGAGCCACTACCAATTGCTTCCTCAACTTTTGACCGCAAAATATTTATTTTCCAAATAAAAAACCATTTCATTTTCCATGGATGAACAGAATATTTCCTTTTGAAATTGTTTTACCAAGTCTGTTTCAGAACTTACAGATACTTAATTTCAGATTTTTCTTTTCCACCAAATATTCCATCACAGCACCCTCACCTTTTCAGTAACAATCTTACTTTTGCATATGAAGTATCTTAAAATGAAGCTTTCTTTATGTGGAATTAGACTTGTTTGGAATCACTTATTTCAAAACTGAGCAATTTACCCAGAAAGGAGTTGACTTCAAAACACCACACACAAGGCTTCACCTTTTATGAGGGTGATGTCACCCCTGCAGTTGCATCCTTTTCTCTGCCTCAGGAAAGAAAGTCTCAGCAAGAGCTTTTAAATTTCAAACTACACATAAGGGATGTTATTAGGACATATTTTTTAAACAAATATTTATTGGCAGCTATTTTAGATTTGGATATGATTTGCTCTACCTTAATAAGAGGATTGAACTGGAAAATTTCTCTAAGTCATAGAATCATAATATCCTGAGTGGGAGGGGTCCCACAAGGATCATCAAAATCCCTTCTAGCCCAAATTTCTGAGAAAGTAAAATTTGTTCCTGGGGCCATCCATGTGAAAAAAAACCCAAACCAAATCAATCCTTGATTTTGTTAATATAACATCTACTAAAGATTACTGACTCTTCTACACCTCAGTTATAGAACAATAAGCTCCAGGGCAGACTCACAATATACTCAATGGTAGAATCATACAAAACACTGGCCCTGAAGTGTTAGTCAAACTACTTTGTAACTCTAGAGGGAAACCCACTGCCCAGACTCCATCCCAGTCTTTTGCTTACCTTGGATAGAGAGAGATGATCACTTTCAAGGAACTGCTTGCTTAAAGAAGGGTCTGTGCTTCCTGAAGAAGCCTTTCGCTCCAAAATATGAACACTCTAAAAAAATAATTAAAGACAACATCATGGCTCAAAACATACAAAATACCACCCATCCATGACTTAAATGAACAAATGGTTTGCCTTCAGAGCCAGTATATGTCTCTTTCTTTATTACTGGGTTTTTAATTAATTACTCTGTTTAACCTAGAAATAAGTGATGGTGAACTAAAAAAAAAGCTAGGAAAGACAACCTTACCTCTACAGAGATTCAAAGTGCTCCTAACCACACCTATAGAGTTTTCTGTTATATACAGGACACTGAGTGCACATACTCTGCAGTCAGCACTGCCCTACATTCACTTCACATAAGATATTAGTGCCTCTAAAACATTCATTATCACACCTTAGCATTTTGTTATTGGCTTCTCAGCTGCGATAAAGTAACACACTACAAGAATGCTTTTAAAGGTTACAGGTATTAACAAGATCAGTTACTGTGTCTCAGCTGATGGGCTTGCTGGTGAGCATTCATGGAACACTGATCTTAAGCCGTTGCAGCTGTTTTCACACATGACAATACTATAAAATTTTATATCTTCAAAGCATTGTAATAAAAATCAAATACACAATGTCACAACTAGTCCTAAAAAAACTGCTGTTCTTAAAAGACATCTAAACATGTCTTTCCATTTTCCAGAAATGTTTCACTCCTACTTTATAAAAGAAAAAGCATTTTTGATAAAAGAGAAAATTACCACAATCCTCATGCATGGATCTGTATTTCATTCTCTGGTGAAATTTTGCTACATTTCATCCTACTATTTGGTAAGAATTCTACCACAACATGTCATTAGTACCTCTTTGGCATAAAATAAAACTACTTCACTTCCAGGAGATGCAGCACAATGACAAACTTGCAATTGCAATTACCCTCTGAGAAGCATATGTTTTTCTCAACTGAAAATGCCAATTAAGTTTTGTCCACAACTGAGCTTCTTTATATTGACTGAAGACGAGATTACCGACGTACCAGCGGCAGCAGAAACAACCAGGGAATATAAAAGCACATACAAACAGCAGTGTAAATATTATTGTTTATACCAATTATTAAGTACATAAAGGACCATGACCAAACAAACTGAAAATAAACACAGCTATTCATTTAAATGCATATATATAACACAGACCCAATCTTGCTGCAGAGCAACACACAGACATTCATTGTTCTCTTTGAAGTTGCGACTGTGAATGAGAATAGGAAAATATGGGGAGTGTCTGTGTTGTCAGTGGAGATTAATAAGCATCCCTGCCACCATGCAACAATAATCAGCATTTATTTTCAGTTACTTTTAATTAAATTTTATAGTGAAGAATGTGGAGAAGCAGCAGTATTATGTTACTCCAGGGGCAACCAGCAAAAAGCTTTGTCATTTATGCTTTAAAAACTTCTGCTTTATCAAAGGAAGTCCAATCTACTTACTTAGCCCAGTTTATTTTACTAGTTAGAGATGACAAAAAAGAATTTGTATGTATGTAGCACAAGCGTCTATGTTACATATCAAATAATTTAATAAACTAATTTGAGCCGAGAACCACAAAGTTCCTAATGTTAATTATAAGCTTTCTCACTGAACAAAGGGATAGCTACTTATTTACACAGTATGACATTAGCAACATACAGAAGAACCTAAATCTGTTCCTCCAAGGAAGATTAAAATGTCTGTTGATTAGCATGATCAGGATGATTCCCAACTTTCTTGCCAGTTTTGTCTGGCAGGCAGGAATCCATCCATCCTGGGATGGAGCAATGCCCAACACAGATGTTCTGAAGGTCTCACATGTAGCAGCTGGTGCAGTTTGTTACATAACTGCAATTTCATTTTGTACAATATTTAGAGAGGAGTAGCCCAACAGCCCTTAGCTTGCCAGATTTCCAGTGACATTTTCAATTACATGATTTTAAGTCCGGAATGTTTTCTGGTTTGTTTTTTTTTTTTTTTTAATTAGCCTTCAGTCATTACAGTTCCACTTCAGTTGAGAAATACATTATTAGCCAGCAGCACTTTAATGAATGCTGACTTATTCAACTATTTGTTTGAAAATTAGAAAATGAACACATTTTAAGTAAAATTGCCTTCTTTACATTCCTTACTTCCAGGAGTGTTGGCTTATTGTCTATATATGTTTGCTTTTCAATTCTCTTTGCTCATGACCACAATTAAACTGACACAAGATCATTTCTTTAGATTTGTGACATATCTCTAGCATAATATTAAGAGATCTTACTTGGTGCAAAACATTTTCCATTAATGCATGTTATTTTTTGGCAAAATTACTGCTAGAAATCACACAATTGCTTGACATTTTGAAAAGCAGCTAATTTTACAGTGCAAGAGTTTAGTTATTTAGAATCAAAGAAATAAAAATGATTTGAATCTTGACTTATTGTCAAGAGGTTTTTTGTATTTTAACATGAAAAACAGAGTTGGTAAAGAAGCAGTAAAAGAAAAGCTGTTAAGAAGGAATAAAGAGGCAGGTCAACATGGTTTCTGGAGTTTACTTATAATTAAACCAAAAAATAAATAATAATCCATTAAACTAGGCACATCAATCAGCATGGTACTCTTATTCCTCTCATCCCAAAAATACAGATAGGCAAAATCAACGTTGGCATTGCTGCATTCCAGATTCCCCTTATATTTCAGGATCACCACACTATAGCTGACTTCTCTTGGAGGAAAACACCAGCAGTAGCAAATTCTTTGTGCTCTTGAAAACTAAATCAACGTAATTACAAGTTTAACTCAAATTACTATGTAATTCTATTGCAAAATCTTCATCCTAACTACCATCCTTCGTCTTTATGATTATCCACACATACATTACATATGTGACACACATTTGCCTCAAAATAACCCTAGTAAGCCAACATAAGGGGAACACAAATGCTTGTTCCACCCTGCATTTTTTTCCCCAAAGACATGAGGGAGAAGGAAATTGATGGAGAAAATAAATAGCACTACAATGTTGCATCATATTCTCATCTTCTCTGGAAGGCAAGAATGGAAAACATATTTTATAATATCCTTCCATGTATCTTGCCAACTTATTTTCTCACTTTGGAGTTCAATGACTCATAGAGCTTGTTATCCTGGTTTTGGCTGGGACAGAGCTCATTTTCTTCCCAGTAGCTGGTATAGTGTTGCATCTTGGATTTAGTATGAGAACAGTGTTGAAGGCACAGTGATGTTTTGGCTGTTATTGAGTAGTTCTTACCCTAAACCAAGGACTTTTCAGTTTCCCATACTCTGCCAGTGAGGAGGTGCATGAGGAGGTGGCAGGGGCATGGCCAGGCCAG
Organism: Promerops cafer; assembly: GCA_013398275.1. Classification (NCBI taxonomy): domain Eukaryota; kingdom Metazoa; phylum Chordata; class Aves; order Passeriformes; family Nectariniidae; genus Promerops; species Promerops cafer. Next base: position 2,042,238 of record VZSE01009823.1, on the reverse strand, counting down.
GTGACCTGGACTGGTCCAAGGGATATTCCATACCACAGAATGCCAAGGTCAGTGTATAAACGGGGGGAGTTGGACGTGAGAGGCTGATCACTGCTGGGGCATGGGCTGGGCCTCGGCCCGCAGGTGGTGAGCCATTGGGCATCACATGCCTTTCTTGGGGTTTATTCCTTTCTCTCTTGTTCTTTATTTCCCTTATAATAATGATTCTATTTTATTTCCATTATTAAACTCTTCTTATTTCAACTCTCAGGTTTTCCCTTTTCTTTCCTGTGATTCTCTTCCTCATTCCACTTGGTAGGGTTGGTCTCCATCAGACCAGAGGCTAAAGACCCTAACCTTTCTTTTCTGAATCTGACTTTCCATTAAAACAAAAAAAAACATTCAACTATTTTCACAGGAAAGGCAAGGAAAGAAAAGCAATTTTGAGAAAAGTAGAGACAGAAAATTCAGTGAATAATGTGTGACACTCATGCCTTTCCCTTCTGCTTCACTGCTTATTTACTTAACAGAATGAATTATATTTAATGCAAAGACTTCTTTATAATTTATAATTTTTCATTTATCAATTTCCAAGAAAAAGACAAGCTGGTGAGGATTTCCTCACTTACATTGGACATAGACTCTCTGTAGTTCAGAAATGTGCACAACATGTGATTAATGGTTAATTAATGAAAAAGATCTGGTGGATCATTTTGCTTGTTCACAGCATTCTAGCAGTCTCCAACACCTATAACCATGGGGCCTAGGCATACACTGTCCTACAGCAGCAATTCAATATAGAGCTTTTTTGTCTTGGTTTTTTGTCTTGTTTTTTTTTCAATCCAGAGTACTAACTAGTGCATCTTTTATTATTTGCTAGTCACTGAAATTCTTTTTTGCAACCTAGCAAAACTCTATTTTTACTTGACTTCCATTTAGTATGAAGTGCAATGTTTAATCACTCTCAACTAAAACCACACTATTTTCTGGTTATCTCAAACACAGCAGAAGTAGTAAGGTAGACACAGATTTGACTGCATACGTGCCAATTTTTACGACCTTCTAAACAAGCTGTGATACATGCTGAGTTAATCTTCAATATTATTTGCAAAGGGAATAACCTTGAAAGTTGTTTTTTTCTTAGGCTGCTTCTCAGCCAGCTGTGGCTTTTCTTCTCCTAATGTTAGAAGAAAGACAGATTCTTGAATATAATTGTGAGAGAAGAGTGAGTGCAAAGCAAAACAACTATATCTCATCAATGTATTTCTCCTTTCTATCTTCTAGCATTTGTTTTTTTAATTTTTATAAAGCAGTCATGGTCCTATTCTTATTCTCAGTCTGTTCTATTGGCACTGCTCCACGGCTGTTTTCAGCAATCTCAGCATCAACTAACTGACAAAGGAACTCAGCAATACTTTGTGAATAGCACACACAGTTAATATTTTTTTTCTTCTTGTAACACATTCATCTTGTACAGAAATGTACTTAAGGGCAACATTTTCTCTTTGTAACCTTTTTACTGAAAGACAAGTATATATAAGATGCAGTTCTGTAGCATATGAAAAATATCCAGGTATGTATGCCTACTTCTTTCCTGGGATATGTAAAGTAAACCCTTCTTGTGTAACAGAAATGTCAAGGATTTGTTACCTCAGGAGCTCTCTGTCAGCCCTTTCCAGAACTCCAGCTTTGTATTGTACTTCATGTCAATGCTTTTAGGCTCTGGGAGCAAGGAAGTCTTTGCTTTTCAAGGTACTTTTTGACAAATTCTGAAGACAAATAAGCTCCTGCTCTCATGAAGAGCTTCTTGGAGGGAATCATTAGCACAACTGGATAAAGCAGAAAAAAAGCTATCTATCATTGTAACAGCAACCTTTCTTCTGCCAGGACGATGATTTGGAACAACCTTGTTAATGTGTTAATGTGAATTGTAATGACAATCTTCTCCCTTTGCACTTAAGATAGCACATACAGATAAATTTACAGTGTCTGACAGAGAGAATTCAAATTTTAGCTAATCATACAAAGCTTTTTTATGATTATTGAATAATCACAATTAAAAGGCTTGATATTTTGTTAAATAGTCTCAGGCTACCAGTTCATTTTAATGATGCTGATAGGGTTTAAAAGAAAAAAGGGAGGAAAATAAAATTACATACACAAAAGAAAGTAATTCCTTGATGTTTCAGTTTTTTTATGAATTAAAACATTCTAGACATGGAAGGGAGTCAATGTTAACACAAATGATAAATTAAAAAGCTGGACCTCACTTAAAAAAGTGCATAGGTTCAGAACAAGAAAGACCTTTCTCCCTGTGACTTTCTTTCACTTCTTTTTGTAAGCTACCTCCTTAGCCTTTCTCAATAGCCTTTAAACTTCAACTTACACAGTATAAAAATATAGGAGATAGGAAAAAAGAGGTTGAAAAATTTTTAATCGGATTTTTTTTTTGCATGAAATATTATTCTACTAGGGGAAATAAAAGTTTTTATGTAATCACTTCATTTTCAATTCCAGGGTAAAGTATTTAACAGAAACAGGAGAAGAGAATGTCAAAACAGCAAATAGCATTACTAAGGCACACAGTTATCTGACTAATACATTTGTATATTTTGCATGTGGATAATCCCAATCACACATGACTGGCTGGAAAACAGAAGCCTCCACATCATACCTGCCATCGCCCTCCCTCTTCACCCTTGTGCCTTTCCTCTCTGTTGAGGTAATGAGAATACAATCATGCTTCTCTTTCTTCTCCCCCATTCGTTTCCCAGAAATCCTCAATGACACTTCAGAAGAGTTGCACCTTTTCCTTCCAAATTCATGTGTGTGTGAGTGTGGGTGAGTGTGAGTGTGAGAGTGTGTGTGTGTGTGTGTGTGTGTGTTGCACTTCGAGTTTTTGTATTCTCAAGGAAAGTAAGACATGCTTATGTAGGACATGTATGCATGAGGCAAACAAATGAGACAGGAGGAATGCAAAAGTGACCATGTTCTGAAAATGCCACCCTAAATTATCTATCATAATTTGCATGGGTAATGAAGCTTTTATGAGAGCAATTTCCCTGGTTTTGTAATAGAAGATAGCTACAGGCACAATTTCTAATCAAACTGGCATATTTTTAAAAAATAAATCCTTCTTCATACCCCACATCTGAACTTCAGCATTCTCCATGCAACCTGCAAAGCACTCGTAGAGGTAGGATAAGTGAGACAGCAATGTTTATGAAGCTCAGAGAACATGTACACACAGCCCCCGGGACAGCCTGGTACGAACGCTATCACTGCCTCTCCTTGACTGCTCCAGCCCATTTTATTCCCTCAAAGCTTTAAGTCTTTCTTATGAAGAGACAGCACCTCCATCTATTAGTCTCCAGGTCTGTGCTCCTGATCTTTTCTCTAAACCACTATAGTATTACCAAGGGCAGGAGCAGTCATGATCCAAGTATCTCCAAATACAGACTGCAGAGGCCCATCCCATGCACATGGGCAGATACACTTCATCTGTTTGCTGTCTACCTCCCAGGTAAATTCTAGGCAGAAAGACAGGCACAACATGAAGGACATCTGCTGTGTGCCTGCAGGCTAGCTTCACACACACACACAGCCAGCCTGAAGCACCCAGGTGTACTGGGATTCTGGGCACGTGCTGCTGGCAGTGTATGCCAGCAGCCTTCCCACAAGGATTCTGCACTGCAGAATGTCTCATACTTTCAATGCACCCATCAGCATCAGTACATCAGTACTTGGGGGTCTGCCTCACCCCTGGGATCAATCTGTACCTATTCCCTCCGAGTCCCACTTGCAGGGTTCCTATCCCATCCCCAGACACACCTGTAGTCCAGAGAGCTCCACTTTGTAAGTTTAGCCAGTTTCTGATTGTGTCACTCACCAATCTTATAATTTAAATGATAAAAATCTTATCGGTCTGAGATTTATTATTTCATTTTTTAAAAGTGCTATGGCATCGAACCTAACGTAACACTCACATGAGTATTCTACAGCTTGAAGAGTTACATTGCTTCAGACATTTTGTCAGACGCTGAAGAAAGACCCACTACCTTCCAAACCTAAGGAACATTTTCACCCTCTATCAAGGGCACAAGAAAAAAATGTTTTAGAGTAGCAGCAAAAAAATCAATTTAAAGAATAATTGCATGTTTTTGTTAACAATTTTGCTATTTCATTCTTTGGCTCCCTCAGAACATTTACTTGCTCCAGTGAGTTGTTGCTTTTAAAGTACTCAACACTTCCTGCTCTAATCCTGCTTCAATAGTTTTATGCAAAGAGAGTTAATTAGGAAAGCAAGCAAAACAGAATTACATCACTGTAACAACAGTACTTGGCATTTAGTAGCCTCTTTAGTTTGAAACTCTCAGAGATTAATAATTATTATTAAAATAATTCTCACAAACTACTACAAAGCAAAAAGGCTTCTAAAAGTCTATGCTTTGCTACAGAGCAAAGCCATGAGTACGGCTGCACATGTTCCCAGGTCTGTGCTATGTCTACCAGACAACTGTCCATCCTTGCCTTTCTTTCTTTTGAAGTCACACAGAGACAGGAACAAGTGAAATTTACAGGTAACCAACAAGAATATTTTTCCCAGATGTCACATCAGGCTGGCAGCTGCGAGCAAGCATGTAGGCTGCTACCCACTTTCAGAATAAAAAGGCACATAAATGCACTCGGACATCTCTTCCACATGGAATACATTAGGTTATATCACATTGCAATCTTGTATGAGCAGTACTGTCTAAGCATCTCCAAAATGGTGATACCCACCTTAGGAAATACCACTTTAGGAGACTGCTTTGACAATTAAAATAAAGTGCTTGTAAAAAGCTAAATAGACATTTTCCAGTGCAGACCTTTAGGCAAGACAGAGCCTTGGAATCACACTCTGCTTTCAAATTTCATGGCCAGGTAAACATCTTCAGCCCGAACTCCGTCCTTTGGGAATCCTTTGTGTACACCCCTTCTATTAGTCAACACTGCTTTTACAGAAGGGGAAAAAACCCCAACCCAAAACAAACCACAAGCCATATTAAAACCTGAAAAGCAGATCTCTGCTCTGGAAAATCTTTTTTCCTCTTCCTTCAAAGCCCCCACATTTCACTCTTTACATATGGCTAAAAGACGTAAAGTCGTTTGAAATATGAAAGGTCTCCTGGTAGAAAGGTGACCACGCAAGGCTAAATGCAACAGGACTAAAGCTTTTATTCTTTTGAGATAGCTGTGCAGGAAAAGAACCAAGGATTTGTTGAAAAAGCAAACTGATAAAGAAAAACACAAAAAGAGAGAGAGAATGCTGATCACCTCCCCTCTATAAAAGACCAAAAAGAAAATTAAGACATTAGAAGTGAACTCCTCACACTTAAAATAGAAAACATTGCTACATCTATTTTTACATCATGTATTAGCTAGCCTTTAGGTGGTGGTCAGAAAAGTCAAAATCTCCCCTTTGTTCCCAGTTTCAATATTATTGCTCTCCTTCTGTACCACTGTCTCAGTTTAGTAGCCTGAGGTCAGGCTCCAATTTGCCAAACTGCACGTCATTAACCCTATGATGTATTTACTTCTTTCTTCTCTGCACAATATTACTACCCACACATTGCAGAGAATATATAATGTATTACAGTCTGCCTTATGAGCTGCATACTTAGTCAATAAATAAAATAAAGGTTATTAATAAAGAACTTATGCCCATAAAACGGAATATACAACATATGATTTTATCATATTCAGCTGTACTTCTAAGAGTTGTTAGTTTTCCTCCATTTTGCTGTGCAGCAGTATATAGCTAGCTTTTTCAGAGTTTGCTGAGGGATGAAACACAAGAACCTACCTTGCCAGTATGGCCCACAAAAAAGGCTATCAGAATTTCACTTTTTATGCTACCTCTTGTACGAAGACTCTTATTTACAGTGGAATTGACAGGTTTCATGCTCTGCAACAGTTCCACAGTAGGAAAAACTGTTGCTTCTCCCTTCTGAAGTATTCCTTATCAAGGGTATCACAACTGCCTTGCCACCCTGTCCAACTCAGGGCTTAGATAAAATGGGTTGTTTCTGAGTCTTCCACTGTCTAATAATCCAAATTAAATGGTTTTAATGAAAATGAATGACAAAAATCTGAAATCGGTTTTTTTAGTTATTGCTGGCTTCATTAGTCTGTTCATTTATCTATTACTTAGTCATGGAGCCTGCAAATTGGCAATGTCAAAGATTTTGCTGACTGCTAATTCTCTTAGGTGATGTATATTGTACAAATAAAAAAGCTACATTAAAATGCCAGCATTATATACAGCACGACATTTTCCACTCTTCCGGAAATGATTTATCATAGTCATGTTCACACCCATTCAGCCTCCTGCACCATAATTTATTGGGAAACAGTTCCATAATTGCTGGTATGACTTTGTCAAGAATTATATGATGAGACAGTTTCAATCATTAACCATCTAGAAATAACCCGTGTTATCCTCACATATGACAATAAAAGCTATATTGGCACTTCATCTAGTCACATCACTTTCCATATTCATTTATATTACCAATTTAGGAAGGGTGCTTTTGCACTAGCTGCTCTGAAGAGTCCAAGAGGCAGCAAGACAGAACTTTAAAGCCTTTTCAAAGTAAAATCCAACAGCCCCTGAACCAAAATCCCCTACCACCTAGCTATCATTGTGTTTGGGCAAAAGCCTGTGAAAACCAAAACAGATAAAAATAATACCATAAGCAAGGAAAGAAATTAAAAATGCAGTTGTTAGAGTGGATGGTGGGATGCAATGGATGTTTCACTGTGACTACATGCAGAGAGGAAGTGTGCATGCTCCTTTCCCTGGGTACAGCACCACTGCAGTTCATGCTGTGTTGCACGCTGCAGCTCCGTTTCTTTCTGCAGAAGAAATTCCTCACCCGTTCATTCTCCTGCCTTTAACACTGAAAGGGCAAAGGCAAAAACCCAAACGCCTCGGAGCAGCCCTTCCAGTCCACATTTACATGCCTAAGTACTCATTAAGCATCATCACACTTTATGGGATCCTCTGGATGCATCACACCACCAACCTTTATAGCATTATTTTAAAACCATGCTTCACATTTCCTTGATCAAATACAGACTTAAAGTTAAGCATCCATTTCATTGTGATGACAGGTATACCTTGCTCCGTACTGTTGCTATGGTAACAGATATGGTAGACATTAGATTTATGGTAAAACGTATTCCCAAGAGGGATTTTTTTGGTTTTTGGTTTTGTTTTTTTTTAATTCCTAGTTGCATGCTTGTGTCAAACTACCTAATTACAAAGAAAACTCAGAGAATATGCTCTTAGCTGAGACCAGCAGCTCCTGCGAGTCTTGCATTTACCTTTTTTGGGCTTAAATATGGGAGATAAAATACAGCGATGCTTTAAACAAATGATATCAAAATTCTTGCTCCAGATGGAACTAATGAAAAATTAAAAGGTTATATCCTAACCGAGACTTAATTAACTAAATGCAGCTATCCAAAGTCCTGCACACTGCAAAAGGGAAAATATTTATCACCTGCAAGAAAATACTTTTTGGATTTACTTAAGCAATGGAAATTATTAAAAAATTCCACACATTTCCTGCCTGTTATTGAGCATACATCAGCATTCTTCTCCTGATTTAACATTTTAAAAGTACCTTGTGGTGAGACTATTTACATTCAAAGCTGTAAATTTTACAGTTTTCATTCTGGGTTTCAAAATTCTTGTGTTTCAAAATTTTCTAAGAGGTAAGGGAAGAAACTTCTCAGGAAGCTGAGAAAATAGTATCAGAGCTGCTATACAAGTAGCTGGGAAAATAGTTCTAAGCCAATGAGTTTTTTTTAATTATTTGCCTCTTTTTCATGGATCACAGTTTTGTTTCTGTTCTAACCAATTTTTCCATATCAACCTTTGCATTCATAAAATATATGTGTAAGAGCTTATCTGAAATCTAGCAGATAGCTCTGGAATTTTCTGAAGTGCTCCCACTGATATTGTGGGCACACTGTACACCCAGCCCTCAAAAAAAACCCACAGAAAAGCTCAAGTTGTTTTGAGGGGAATTAATACAGTCTTCATCTCAAAGAGATCCTGGAGAATTACATCCACATAAACAAGAGTCTCTTAAAAATGGAAGTCTAACGTAACTGGATTAGTACTCTATGAGGTAGTAGAATCAGGGTTAATTTGTAGTGGAACAAATAATATTTAAAATGTTAGGTGTTAACAGAAAGGATGAACAATATGGTATTCAAACTGAATTACCACTTTCAAAAATGATAATGCATCTCTGTTGTTGGATTTACAAAAAGACATATTCACAGATGACAAAAAATTACTTTAAGCAACTGTAGGATCATGCTGCCAAAGAAACCACTTCCCAAAAGACTTCAGAGCATGTTTCCTACTTGTCCATGAGATTATACACTTCTTGTTCCAGTGCTGTACGTAGTGCCCATGTCGCTTCTATATCTTTTTCAAGCCACTTTAGGAAATGGAAAAAGTAAATTCAAAAAATCAACAATTTTTGGCTATAGTGCTATCATCCAATGCTATAGGCAAGCAAACCTAGAGCTAACAAGAACTAACAGCCACATTACAGGAATAAATGTATCATCCCACCAGATGGTACAAACAACCAGACTATTTCCTTACCTGCCTCCTGTCTCTCTGAGACGATGATGAGGAGGAGGCACTTCTGTGTGATGGAGTGGATGTTTTGTGAGCTGGAGATATACTCTTCTCCTCTGAACTCATCTTTGCAGCAAACTTATATTAATGATCTTGTGCTCTTATCACTCATGGACAAAAAGGCAGGGGATAGTCTTCTGCATCCTTCTGTTTCACAGTTTATGGACAGCCAAAGAGGAAGTCAGTCTCAGCTGAACTCCACCTTAATAAAGAAAAATGTGAGAGAAAGAGTGAATGAACATACCCTCACTCCAAAGTAGCTCTGCAGCAAAGAAATCTGTTGACTATTTAATCCAACACATCTCCCAGTCTTTTACTCCCCTTCCCAACAACTACCCAGCACAAACACAAATGCATTGCTCTGCCTTCTCACAGAAGATGAAAGTGGTATTATTTTTAAAAAACCCTAAGGAAAGGCTTAAGTAATTTACAGCAATTCTCAGGCAAAGTTTACAAACCCTTGATAAGGGGGCATTATCCTGCATAATATCATGACATTATCAAGTAACTCCTCAAGACTTCCCTTAGAGCACAGATACCACTGAACACCCCATTATAATCAGTACCTCGTAAGAATCCTGCAGTTAGATTAACTCTGCAAGTTTTTTTAAAAAGCAGGTGCCTCTCTCAAAGGTGGTGCCCTCACCTGCAGTATCAAAGGTTTACTGAGGCAGGGGGAGTGTGTGGCTGGGGGGTCATTTGGCTGCTGGCCAGGGCTTACCCACCCCAGTGCAGGGGGCATTCCCTTTACTGTTTACTCAGCCACTGCTAGGTACATCACCACTTTACAAATAGCAGAAAATTTCTCTCACTTCTCTCCACCCAAACCTTTAATTTCCATCCACAAACAGATACTTAGAGCAGCACAGAGGATATTTGTGTCAATAAATAGTCAAACACTACCTGTCAAACCCTATCAAGATGCTGCAAGTACATCATGACAGATCAGGAACAGAGTTACACTTCTCCATGTTTAACAGATCACCGTGATCTTGCTTCAGGTGACTGATGCAGTGTCTGATCTTCCATTAACCTTGGATAAAATTGTTCCCTGAATGAGATGTTAGCTTCAGGCACATGACATATCTTCTCCACTGCCCTCCTAATTTTGAAATAGTGCCCTTCCACATTCACTGTGCTGACAGCACACCAAGGGTCAGCACAGCACACCTAGCTGCAGATGGGTGTGGAGAAAGGTGCTGTCCTGCACCATGTTAAATCAGATCAGGACAAACATACATTAACACTCAGACATGACTGACTCAAGAAATGATGCCATATTGAAGACAAACCTCTAGCTTCTCCAGACACAACAGATATCCATGGAAGAATATCATCCTGAGCCCAGAGACTCACACAGAGGCAGCTAAATAATTATTTACATAGTGCCACCAGCTTCTGAATACTGCACCCTAAGAAAAATGCTCCTGCTGGAGCCAAGATCTGTGATGACTCAAAACAGACACCTTTTCTGCTTGCTGTATGAAGGGAAAGTGGAATGACTTCAATTTATTAGTTAAACTTAGTGTACTTTTGCAGTATGAATATCATCCATAGCTTATGAATGAGCTTCAAGGAGTCTCCCATAGAATTACAAATCCACATATTACCCACAGAGGCCACAGAGCATCCCAGTGGCATGAGTGGGAGGACATAGCTGTTCCAACAGCAAAAGCTGCCCACATTCCCTGAATATCTTGGTGAATTCTGTATTCTTTTCAGGATACAAGTAGAAGCCTAAGAAGATTGGTTATGCTGGAGCTGCCAAAGCCAGCTACTACAAGACTAGAGGTTGCCGGAAGAAAAAGAAACAAACAAGCTGCACAGCACATTTGTTTCAGAACTTCAAAGAGAAAACCTAATGAAGATGAACCCAAAGAAATGCTTTTCCTTCTATCCTAGCATACCAGGGGACTGCCGGGCTAGTTTAACAGCATTTTCCTATCCTACAAATGCATGAGGGAAGTTTTAGTCAAAGAGGTGTACCAACAGGGATATCTCAAGGTCTATTTTCATTTAAATCAAAAATGAAATTACAAAAATCAGAACAAAAATATAATCCTAGTTCACAGAGCTGTGCAGAACACTCGAGTTATTTAATAGGAAATCTGCAGTCACTTTCAGCTATGAGGTCACTGAATTTTTTTTTAGCAGAGTAGCCTTCAGGCAAATGAAAATCAAACCCTTTTTAAAACATCTGATCTTCACTCAGTTGACTCAAGTGGAAAAATTTATATTTAGTAATAGCACAGAAGGACAGTGGTCTGGCACTTCAAGTGTGTTCTGAAGGCTCTCGGGAAGCAGTAGATGCTTTCGTAACAAGCAACCACAATGCTAGCAAGTAGTACACAAGAAAAACAGTTCTGTAAATAGCTGCCAAGTTTGGGATTCTGTCAAGTATGGAGTTTTTCTTTTGAAAGGTATTAAATAAAAGCAGTGGCTTACACCTGAACCAAGCTCCACAATGGTTCTATTGCGCTCTCCAAGCAATAAGAGCTAAACCTAACCAGCAACTTGTTCAAACCACACTGACTTGTGACCACAACAAAACAAAAAATGCCAAAAATACTAAACCAACCCCCTTCACACTAAAAGAAGCAAACATTTCTTGCCCTATTTCACAGCAAAAATACTAAGCCACTATTACCTACACATAGACATTTCTGATTAAGAAACAGTGCAGTTCAGGGTTAAAAGTCAAAAAAAGACAACTGGAATATTTGAGAAAACATGCCTTGTAAGTGCAGCAAAAAAAATAATATTATGCAAATTAGCAAGAGTTAGCACAGAGCTCTTTCTTATTGTTCTTGAACATTGAATTTGGATTCTTTCTATATTGCTAAGAGTTGATCTTCCAATTTTGGCTTAAAATTTGAGCAATAGAGCTTTTTTTTGAGCATTTTAGAAGGAATAAGTCTGGTGGAACTGACATAAAGAGACGCCAGTCTCTCTGTAACTATGATTGAAGCAAACAATTAGAAATCTAATTTTTGGCCAACAAATGGAATTTACCAAAATGAAAACAATGCTTTTGAAACACTTTTCACTAGCTTTTTCCATCAGTCACTGGCAATTTTGCTATTGATTTCAATGGGAACAGAAGTAAGTCATATACCATGGTAGTATATTTCTAGAGATTAACAGAAAATGTAAAAACACATTCAAAAACGATGATGATGGGTTTTGGGTGAGTGGGGATGACCTCCTGGTAATTATGCATTTGTTCTGATACTGTTTCCTGACAAGTATAAGACAAATTTTATCATCCCTCTACTTCACAGCAAATGTATCTTCTACCTGGAAGTATTCTAATCAATTTCATCGGAAATCAATTGGAAAAAAAAATACTTACATAGGCAAGGGTAACAGCATTGGCTGTTGGTTATTAATTGCTGCATATCCATGTAAAATCAGCTTGTAGCCTGCATTTTGCACACACCAATTAAATCCCGCATGAGCTGCTCAGAACCACCTTTCAGTTCAGGACCATAAGTCGATTCAGCCCAGACAATGTGACAGGGTATTGGCCTGCTTGAAAGTTGCTTTGCCATGAGTTCCCAAGGCAGGGGATTCACTCATTGCTTCTAGCATAAAAGAAGAGACAGACGGCCTAGAACGCGAAAAGCAGACACTGCAGAGAGATTTTGGCCATTCAGAAATATCAGTGGCCCGGCTGGGAGTTTTGTCCTCGACTTCTTTTTGTTGGCATGTCAACTGTTTTGAATTTAAAACATGATAACTATCTACTGGTTCTGCAGTACATTGTCTTTTAAGTTATTTACTTATTTTTTATGTAAGGTGATGTATACAGAAATGTAATAATGCCCGAAATCATGGAGAGGGCAAGTATCATGAGCAAAACATGCAGTGAGACCTTTTAACTCTGATGCATAAGGAAAAAAACCCTGTGCCATGATTTTAACATCCTCCAGATGAGACAAACACCTATACCTAATTCTATTCATAAAGGAATGCAAACTTACCACACAGGAACAACAAAAAGAATTTATTCAAGCAACGTACTAAAGATTCTTTATCGTACAGTTAAGAAATCATTTATACTTTCTTAAATATCTGGAATTGAATATCTCTTCTATAACTAAGAGCTATTCCACCACTTTCTTGCAGTTCACCCCTACTATATTTCTTTTTTAAGCTAGAATTGAAGTCAAGGTATGGTTTTCTCAATGATTTTGTGCTGGATCTCAATCATTACGACTTGTCTGGGCCTGGGGGACAAAAAGCCACAGATTCCACATTCTTCACCCTTTTTCTACTTCAACTCAGAGTTGAATATTTATTCCTATAGTTATTTTTATCTCATTTATTTTCTGTTCATTAATGGTGTCGTTTGAGACTTCACCCCCCCCACCCTCTGGTGTCTTAAATCAAGCATTAAACAAATCTAAAACAAATTTAATTCTTCATTTCTTTTATTTCCTCAAAGGGTTACTGTCTCTTTCTGTCTAAATAAAAAAAGGAAAATGACACTTTATTTTTCATATCGGAAACTACTAATTTTTACACTAGAGATATTTTGCTTACCCAGAAGTCCTGCTGTCTAGCATATGAAACAAAATTATATCAAATGCACTAAAATAAATGACCACTAAAGTGTCACTAAAGTGATTGGACCACCAATCCACTACCAAGCTGTGGAGTATGATTATTTTTATATTAATATTACACTAAATAGCTTGAAAGACAAAGATGCGCCGAGAGCTACTTAGGGATTTCTCATTGCCTTTTGTCTTGGGTTACAGTGTTTGATTTACATCTTTTAAAAGTATTTCCTGGAATTTTGCATATTGAACTGCTCAGTAGTGTCAAAATACTGAAGGAGACAGTGAATCTCTGTATAAAAATTCATTACTCTTCTTTTTCTTCAATGAACAAACTACTACATTGTATCTGAGGTTGCACAGATTGTCATTATTTGAAATTTTATTTTAAAATTGAGTATATTTTTGCTACTTGCTAAAATTTGAAAAAACGAAAGGGAGAGGGGGAGTAATGAAATGGAGAAAGGTTATTGTTACTGGGGAGAAAAAAATTTTTTTTGAATGACATGAGACAGTACACCAGGGAGTAAACTGGGCAAAGACTTGGAAACACAAGCTGTATAAACTGCACAAAATAATTGGGTGACACAGAGCAGAAAAGCAGCATGTGGAATTGAATATAAGCAAATTAAAGGTAGGAATATTTGGCTATCATGCTTTACAAGCCATTGCTGTATGGCACGTCCACTGACACCAAATAGGAAATCTCTCTCTTGTCCCACAATCTAAAAATGTTCCAACAAGCCTGGGCAACTGCATCAACTGCAGCGTGGTTTGTGAAAGAGCTATTAGCAGAAATGAAGAAAAAATACAGATAGGTAAATTGGATAAATCCAGAGTTATGAATAAATGCATGTCATATAAAAGATAAAGTTTTCAATCAGTAACTCAAAATGAAGTCTGGACTCAAATAACAGACTTGTGTGATTAATGTTATATTGCTCCTCACTCTGATTGAGTCTTTTCTGCAAGAGTGCCCAGAATACTTCAGTGTTTAATATCTCTTGTGGTATTGGAGTAAATTGAGAAGACAATTTAGAGCGCAGAGATGAATCTTTAGACATAAATGAAACAAAAGTATGCAACTGTCACTGGCATTCATTCAAGGAAGACAATCAAACTGATCAGGGGCTGCCTTTCCCTTGGGAAGGAAGCGGTTTTCTGTGGGGCTGTGTAACACAGTCATTCGCTATTTGAGCACTCACTGAAGGCCAACCTTTGCTCTCATATAATGAGCAATATGCAACTGCCTCTTGTCCTCTTCACTGCTCACCTTGCATGCAGGAAAATCATAACCTCGCTTTTGTTACAGTACATGAATGTTGCAAACACAAAACTATAATGGAAATAAAACTTCTCAATGCAGTAGCAACAATGTGGTGATTTAACAGACCACTAGTGGGAAATAAGCAATTTGTTGTTTTTCTTTTTTAACAAACAAGAGAACCAATCCCTTGACAGACACTATTTGAGAATCAGCCACAACACTTTAGCAAAGTATTAACTTCTTAGGAAAAGGTTCTCATGAATTCATTTTAAGTTTTGTTTGCAGACCTGTGAGCAGTGAATTTTAAATCACTGATTAAAAGATAGCAAAACAACACTCGTTCTAAGGGAGCCACTCATTATTTATTTTGAGGTCCAATATTTATAAGTAGGAATAAATGAGGTGCTACAGGAGAAATGGGAAATCTAGGTAGCACTAAATGATTCTTAAGGTAGAACATATTAGAATTCATATGACTGTATTACCATTGCTCTTCTCAGGTATTCTTAAGAACTGCCTACTGAATGTTTGGATAACAAACGTACATTTTATTCTCAGGCATTCATAACAGCATGGACATATGCAAAGTCTCAATCTGATATTATATACAGCAATGCACACAGTGCCTAAATACTGCCATAAATCATTCTCTATCCCTTATTCAGGAGGCTCTAGATCCTGCCTGTAGCTAGGAAATTAGTCACATGCCGCATTACCCCTGGAAAGGAGCTCTGACACAGACCAAGCTACTGCACTTAGTGTATTTTGCAATTTCCATAAGTATAGCATCATTTAGGTTGGAAAATATCTTTAAGATCATGTCTAAAAACCTTTAACCCCATGCAATGCTACAGGCTTGGAAATAAGCATCTGGAAAGCCCAGTGGAAAAGGACCTGGGGGTGCTGGTCAACAGCCAGCTGAATATAAGGCAGTGTGTGCCCAGGTGGCCAAGAAGGCCAAAAGCACCTGGCCTGGATCAGGAGTAGAGTGGCCAGCAGGACCAGGGCAGTGATTGTCCCCCTGTGCTCGGCACTGGTGAGGCCACACCTCGAATCCTGTGTCCAGTTCTGGGTCCCTCACTAAAAGAAGGACATTGAGGCTGTCCAGGGAAGCACTGGAGTCACCATCCCTGAAGGTATTTAAAAGACCTGTAGCTGCAGTACCTGGTGACATGGCTTAGTGGTGAACTTGGCAGTATTGTGTTTTCATTCTGTGATCTTACAGGTCTTTTCCTAATGTAATGATTCTGTGGTCCTGAAAATGGCAAATTATGTTGACCAAATTGTCAGCAGCGGTGCTGATGATCTGCCTGAGATCACCCTGTTGATCAGCAGCCTCTCTGCTGCAGGGTGATCAAGGCACACGCTCAGCCTTTCTCCTACAGCCACTTCACTGCTGGGCTTCAGCAGAACTCTGCTATCTACTGTTTGCTTACAAGCTTGCTGTGTGGCTAGATGTGGGCACTCATCTCCTTCACCTCACTGATTACTCTGCTAATTTAGCTAAACATATAACTAGATGTACACAGTAGCAATGCAACCACTAAACTCAACTGATAAAAACCCCATGGGTTTTTATGTCTTATTTCATATGATGACAGACAAGAACAGCACCTACCTATTTTACACATGCAGTTTCCTGCAAACTCTTTTGAGATTAAGTAGTTAATTGGCTAAGACACCATGTTTATAATAAGAGAAAAGTATAAATTAAAAAGTCTATTCTTAATTAGGATACCGCTTCTCCTTGACTGATTGATATTCAGTAATGCAGTGAAAGTAATGGAATAAAAATAGGTTTTCATAGATGTCATGTTTTACAGCCCTACATTTCACAACCTCCCATGACAAGCATTTGTTGGAAGAATTATCAAGGAAATTAAAATAAATTAACATGGTGTTTCCCAAAAGAGCAACCAAGTTTATTAAATGCAGTGGTTAAGTAAGGGGTGGTTTTGATTTTGTGGTTTTAGGGTGTTTTGGTTTGGTTTGTTTTGGTTTGTGCAGGTGAGACAATCTTGTAGGTTTTTAGCTTTTAAGGTGTACTTCTGTATGCAATCCTACATCATACAGAGCATATTTCACAGGAGGCTACTGTACCAGCAAACATTGAGAAACACTTATTTCATGTCATCCTTAACAGAATGTTGTGTGCCCCAACACTTGGTATGATTTCTTTAACTCTGAGTTTTAATATTTTTCCCTGAGTGGCTAGTCCAAGCATGTCTCAATAATATAAAGACTAAAAATAATATTAAGAAAATTACTTCCATGGGCATGTATCTCTGTAAAATACACAATTATGACAGAGTTCATCAAATAGACGGATGAGGTCAAAAAACAGATAATCAGATTCAGACAAGAAAAGGACAGCACAACATCTGTCTTTTCTATTTTCTGCTTGCCTACACGATTAAGCAGGGTTTCCTGCCCTTCCAAAGGCCCTGAAGCATTCATAGCAATTAGCGGAGTCCCGCTATGTCCAAACATCCAGTTTAAATGACAATTTCAAAATAAACCCTCAACCCATTTGCGGCCTCTAAGGACTGCCTCAAGAGCTGATGTGATCCTAGGATTTTCGATAGGAAATCTTTGTTTTTCCGTGTTCCTCAGGCCATTACAGTAACAGAGTACTATTGATCTGTACGGCACGGAAATGTTTTGCATAGTACAGAGTCAGCAGTATCAGCCTCTGTCATATTCATTTGTAACAGACTGCTGTGAGCAGAGGGCTCAGTGGTACAGACTCACAAATATATAAACACAAATGTGCGGTATATGCCAGTTAAACATTGAACAGGAGAAACTAACTGGTGGACATTATCATCCTTTCTAGACTAATCTAAATCTAGGATGTATTTTTCAAAATAAAACAAAGAAAAGAATATGCAGTACATGCTATAATATCCCTTTTTTCAAACTGAAAATACTGATCGGGAATTTTTCATTTCCATCCACAATTTTTCAGAGAACCACATTTTTCAATTAAAAAAAAAAAAGCCAAAAATTTTAATCAAATCTCAGGAAGTGCTTTAAAGAATAAAACATTTTCATGCATGCTGCTTTTTTTTTCATTGGAAGAACCCTAACAATTTTCAACAAACTCTTAAAAAATAAAAATCACAACCCCTTTTTTTTCTTTATTTTACTAATTATTTTTTTCTTTACCACCAAACAACTTTTGGACAAAACAACTTGGACAAAAGAAAATAGATTAGAATCCTCAAGACACTTTAGCTGTTTTTTAATAAAATCTCAACTGAACAGCAATCTAAGCAAAGAAACTAATTTCCCTTATAAAAGAGCTATAAAATATTTTCACAAAAACTGTAGTAATCTTTCAGAGCACAGGAGGCTAAAAGTTTCTTGTGACCCTTGAAATCCATGTTGTCTGGCTGCATTTTACTGCCCTTCATTTATTAAGTTATCTCTTGTTTCTCTGCATGTTTTATTTCCACTACCACAAAAACATTACCTTTTTGCTATATGTCTCAAAACTACCAAATAAAATTTTGATTCACAGCAAATTAAGACCTGCCTATTTTACTAATTTTGAATATTATCATCAAAAGTTTGTAGGAAGGATGTAAGAAAAAAATCAGTGCTGTCTCAATATAAACACAATGTGTCTACGGGAATGAATAAAAGGCTAGAATTGATGGATTTTGATCAGATCATGGAGAGCAAAGAGAGGAGACACAAAACTGGCAGATTAGTCAGAGCTTCACCAACCAAGGTTTTTGGGGTGCTACGTGGAAGGTCACATCCAGGACCAAAAATCAGAATGCAATTTTATTCCTAGAAGTAATTAGCTTGACAAATAATAAGGTGATCACAGCTGCACAGGGTAATATATTTAATGGCTTATAGGTAATCTGGGAAATACTGAGAAGGAACAGGGAGGCTGCACTGCCTCTGTGACTGCTACTAAATCACTGTGCCCAGTTCTGCTGTCAGCATTTCAAAGACATTCACAAATGGGTTCAAGAGAGAACCATAAGCATGACCACAAGATTGAAAAACATCACTACTAATAAAAGATTTATAGAGGTCAATCTATTTAGTTTGTCAAATAGAAGATTGAAGTGTCACTGGATGACAATCTATAGCCCACTATATGGGGGGAAGGAATTTATTGTTAGAATTCTTCTCAAAGGTATAACAAAATCTAAGCAGGAAAAAAAGGGAGATAAATATATGCAGGTTAGAAAGAAAGCACAGATTTATAACAGTGAAGATAATTAATACTGATAAAATACACTGAGGATTACAATGGGTATTTGTGTAGCAGTATGAGAAGACATTTTCAGATTCAGACTGGAATTTTCATGTCCTGGGGGTTTTTTAAATATATTCCAAAGCTCAATCATCACTGCTGATTTGGATGAAGAAATTCATTCTGGGCAGCCTAATGACCCATTCCATGGTGAGAGTTCAGGTTAGACTGTAATGCAGCCTCTCCCTTTCCACAACTGAAACCAACCAACCAAGGAAAAAACCAAAGCAACAAAGAAAAAGAGAGATAAAATAAAAAGAATATCTTTTTTCTTAATTCTACCTCTGGTGCAACCCAATTATCTTTCCACCTCAGGTTTTCCAATTTTATCCTCATCTGTCACTAGGCATTTATTAAGTCTGATCTTTTGTATGGAACAATGTTAAATGTTCTTCAAATGTAGAGAAAGATAGATTCTGATCACTGTTAATATTTGTTTTTCTTACTGACAGATATGTTTAAAACCTAACTTTCCACAGAAGAGCAGGAGCACATCATAAAGATATTCTTTTTGTCTTGTTACTTCACAAATTTCTCTGCACCTCACTCAGAGATCTTTTCATTAGAAAGACAGAAAAGGAAAAAAGACAATTATTGCTCATGGCAAAAGAAAAAATAACAAAAATGTCTTGAGCAATACTTGATAAATACATTAGGAATCACAGACGTGACTGAAAAGAGCCTGAGATAGAATAATCACTTTTGAAGTTCATGCAAAGTCTAAGATATGTTGACTGAAATTACACTGAAAATAGAAACAGGCAGTTGCTCAAAAGTAGTTTCCTGACAGCGTGAATCAGTGACAAAAAAATCCCCACAACAACAAAAAAATTCCTTTTCTGCTAATCCCTTGACTCTCTTCCATGAGGGAAACACATATTATTTCCTATCCTCATACTAAGTCTGGCACATGTGAATTGCTAGATATGCTTAATTCTTCCTACCTTTGGAATACTAATGAATCAACATTCAGTTTCACTGACCAAAACCAGAGTGTACTCAAAAAAGTAACATTTATTTGTCATAGAAGAAACTCTCTACTTCTGACACCGCTAATACTTTCAGCTGAAATGACACCACATTGAATTGCCTTTGCCTGTGCACAAAGCATGATCTAATATGAGAACAGCAATGCCCTAAGGCACCTGGCACAGAAGGAAATATCTGAGTATCTTTAGAATATTCTCATAATTGAAAAGCTGCATGTTTTCCATCAGTCATTGATTTCCCAAACATATTAAAGACAGAAAACGACTGCTAATATGTATTGATTTTTATACATACACAGATTATAAAACCAGAAGGGAATACTGGAGTCATATAACATAAAAAGGACAAAAGGAATTTTCCAGCTTAGCTCCTGTTTGAAATAAACCATATTATATCCAAATCATCCAGCTCCAATGCAAAGCATTTCAAAGTATTGTAAACCGACCACAAATCCAAAAAAGTTTTTGCAAAAAATTAATTTTCCTGCATTATTGAGAGTGTGCAAATTATTTCTCTGTTAAATATGTCTAAAATCAAGTCTTAGCCAAGAGCCTTTGTCAAACTTTTGCCTACTACACAGGAGAGCTCTCTACAAATGCAAAATTTGCTAGTGCACAAATACATTCTTTTTACAACACTTTAGTCACCTAATGTCACTTTAGTCATCTCATGTTTCTAAAAAAATTTTAATAAGCTTAATGAAGTTTAGAGAGAATTGGCATAACTGAAGAATTGACAAACATTTTATAGTCAGATGTGCAGAAAGGCTTGTATTTAGTAAATTAAGAGGAGGGCTGAAAGCTTGCTTGAGCCCAGTGGTAACTCCCCTAGTTCTCAGAGCAGATCTTGTTATACAATCTAGACATCAAAGTGATGATTAATCATATTGGACATGGTAGCAAACATGGTGTGCTTCAACAGGATATTGGACAAAAAGTACAAAAGTCTTTGGCCACAGTTAACAGTTAGACATCCATAAATTAGCAAACATGCCAACTGGCAAACAACCATCCTTCCCTCCTAACATCAAACCCTGCTATTCTCTTTGAGCATTACTCTACTTACACTTCCCCATAATTTGGGACAGGACACACATTTTGGTGGCTTATAGAAAGCACCAAGGTTAGTAATGCCCAGCTGAAAACACTGTTTCACCTGTCTAAAAACAACTTGCCTTTTAACACTTCAGTAAGTGATGATCATTATTGCATGACCTGCTGGATTAGCATCACTTGCAAGACATGAAGTTAGTTTTCCTCTACTTGACACACAAAAAACCTCAATATGAACAACAGCAGCCAAGAATAAGACTGAGACACTCAGATGGAGCTACACAGTCTGAAATAGGGTGTATAAGGCTCAGTCAATCAACTGAGAAACAGGCTAATTTTACACAGGCTAGAGAAGAGGACTATTCTGTGCTAATGATCAGCGTTCACACCTGCCAGCCTCGATAGGTGCTTGTGAGATATTTGGTGCTTAAGAACCTTTCCATCTCCCAAGTGCAATATAAATAACCTGTGATAACCAGCACAAAAGATTTGTAGGGATAACAGAGCAGTAGAAACACAAATCCCTAACATGCCACTATGTATTATTAACATCTTAACTTTTCACTACAAATTCTTTTTTCCCCCCACTGTTCTTATCTTGCATCACCCCAGATTCTCATAATTACTCTGTGTTCTGCAAACCCATCCCCATCAAAGATGAATCTCTCTGCCCCCCACTCCAGTAGTTTTCATTCTTCCTCTCCCTCATCCTGCAATCATGAAGCACAGACTACCTCCCTACTGACCCAGTCATTACTTTATATTTCATGACCGTGTCAGGTCCCCTTTCCTCTTTCTTTATTCATGTCCTCTCATAAATTGCACACAATCATGATCCTTTGAATTCATCTTTCCATTTCTAACCCAAGCTCTATAGATGCCCCACTTTTTTTATGTCCCAGAGCACTGACTAGAAGCTCAGCTCACAGCAAAAAATTCTTTAGAAAAAAATTTAAACAAATTCTGTATTTGCAAAAAAACTGCTCTTCATGAGAGAGACCACATGACTGCAGATTCTAGTCATAAGAAAAAAGAATAAACAAAGAGAGCTTAAAATTAGCATTTCAAGACCAAATGGCTGCACCTTGCCACTTTGCAATAAACTGGTCTTTCTCTCTCTAGGGCTGAGATATGAGGAAGTTTTTCTTCACCTTCATCTAAACAAAAAATGAATGGCATAACAGCAAGCAAAAGAGGTCTTATTTTAACACTACTAAACCTGTGGTACACTATCATTTTATCACAAACTATTCATAATTTTCTTTGCAAAATAGTTTGTATTGAGAGGCCTAAAGTAATGCCAGCAACACCAGCACTTAGGGTCAGCTGTACTTCAATGTAAAAGCATTTTAAGGGGTATAATTTTAGCATGGAGTCAGGTCAGCTACAGAAGATACAGAGGTTGCAGGTTACAATGAATTCTCTCAAAGTCCTCATTAATGCTCTAGCATAACAGTTCCATTCAAGCTCTAAATGACAAGTACTTGCCAATTCTTTACAACGCTTTGTCATTGTGCTTTACCAGAATATTTACTAGGAACTAATACATTTTCTTTTGTGTCCAAATGCAAAACTCCCAAAGTGATCTTAAGAGAAAATTCCAAAATGCCTAATTTCACTATGACTTTAAAGAGACTCAGACTAATTCTTCAGTTTCACTAGTAAAAAGCAAATTCAGTTTTTGACAAATCATGTTTCAGGCTTGCATCTAATTTGCTAATGTTGTCAGCCAGTAACTATTGCCTAATGTTATCAACATAGGTGGTTGTTGATATCAAACTTTTGCACACATTCTTCATTTAAAGCACCACTCACATACAATATCTTATCTTCAGCTCCAAATTTTTGAAACTTTGATTTAGCAGTTCATTAACCCAATATAAGAACTTTTCAAATTGTGACATATTTACCAGGTACTCACATATTTTTCATTCTACATATATTGGATTGAATAAAATAGTCTTTTAAAGCCCTTTGATTATATAAGGTGAATTTAAAACTTCTAAAAAAATTTACGACATATAAAATAATTTTTCTTCTATCTGTGAATGTCAGAGTTTCATATTTTACATTTATAGAAGTGAATATCATTGGAGAGGTGCCTTTTGGAGAGCTTCTCGGAGTATCAGTGAGGTAGACTGAACGCAAAACCTGCAGCAAGCTCTCACACACGTCACAGAACTTGGAGGGTGAAAAACCAAAGTTTATTTTAAGGTGAGAGAGAAAGCAAATGAATAGTGTTGGGAAAAATAAAAATAATTGCTTCCTTCTTTTCCTGAGCAAGCACAAGTGCCCAGAGCTGGTCAGCTGCTAACCAAATACCAAAAGTGAGGTTCAGTGGTGAAAGCAGCACTCAGCGTTTTGCCGGCTGATGTGCGTTAACGTCACAGCGAGCGGCAAACGCCGCAACTGAACCAGCAGCCAAGAGGCAAATCCAGCATCTGGCCAAAGGCAGTGACTCAGCTGCAGTCAGGGCACAGCAAGAGAGGGATGCAAAATCTAGTAATTGACAGAATTGCTACTCTGGTGCAGAAAACTGATGATGTTAACCAGGACTGCTGAAAGAGGGCTCACCTGCAGGCCTGGCCACCTCCACGCTGGTCAGCTGGACAGGGTGAATCACAAGCACCAGGGATGGCTTTCCATGAAGAGTGACCTTGCTTAATTCATAAAGGAAATGAAAGGTTTCCTTCTCTAATACATTCAGTTAAAAGTAAGATCAGTCAGGGATGAATTTAGATTTAAGTTCCATCTGAATTAAAAATAACTGAAACCTCAGGTCATCTACAATAACATCTTGTCCTCTGATGCTTACGAACATCAGTGACATAACAGAAAGTCTTTACTGTTCCACTGTTCTGTGCTTCCTGTTTTAGAAGGCAGCTGATGTTCATATGAATGGGGAGGTCTAAAAAGTCACAAAATAAATCAATGAACTCCACAGGGTTTTTACTGACTCAGAAAATGTAACCTTTCGAGCAGGTGAGCTAACCTGACCAAGAGAGATTGACCAAGAGTAACTAAACTACAGTGCAGGTGATCTAAATCTGTCGCCTTCTCAGCTCATGGAAGTATGAACAGTGCAGGAACAAGTTTGGGGGGGAAAGAAAAGCTGGAACTGTTTTTGCCTTCTGGTACTGCAATTATTCAAAGCAGGCTTTTTTTGGACTGTTGCAATGGAAGTACTATCATCTCTTAATCAACAAAATGGTAATAGCAGTGGGTAGTTAGTTATAATTATATATTATAAATTATAGAAATTGTGACTGTTGGAACACAGATTATGGCTAATTTTTCATAATGCAATTTTTATATACACACCTCTTACAGGAAAGAAAAAAAAAGCAAAAAAGCACTAAAATACTTTATAAATCTTGGAATATTTCACTAAAACCAAAAGTTGAAATCAAATATTTGTTTATTTACTTGTCTTCAGTTGTTTGTCTTCTCCTCTGTATGGTAACTTTCCAGAAGACCACACAAGAAAATGAGCATTTCGGTGAAAGTGGTTTCTTCAAACAACCACACTGCCCTGAACAGAGGGTACTCTCCCCTCTCCTCATGTTCTGGCTGACACCATCAGTCCCAGATATGGCAGAAGTGTTGGGATTGTTTCACCTCTGTATGTAAATTCCAGATGTTCCTCTGCTATATAGCCCATAAAACAATTTTCTATCAATCTGTTAATTACTGTATCATTTTATCATACCTGAAATAGAAATCAGAATAGCAAAATGATTCCTATGTACTTGTAACTCAACTAAATTTAACCAAAGCACAATTGTTTTCCACCTAGGAAAGCAGAGACTCAGAGTTCACACCACTCAAAGAGTCTCCAAATCCCAGAGGGACTGGAGCATTAAGTACCAGTATCAGATGTCAGCAGGGACTGTCACATCCTCACTTGCTTACGGTATCCCTGCATCAGATGGCCAAGCTGCACCTCTGTTTTCTGCACAGTATCATGTAAGTTATAATGAGGTATGAAATATTCATCTCCTGAACAGACCAGTAATACTAAATTCTAATTCTGTCCAATCTAAATTTAGTAAACAAATAACTATAAATTGGACCTCTGCGCTTAGAAAGTGAGCAGCTGCAAACAAACTGTAACTGCAGATGCAATGAAGTCAGTATGACTTTGCAGTATTTCAGCCTTCCTCAGTAATTCCTAACATTTGGGGCAGCCTGCTCAAGAGGAGGATGGTTGCTTCTTTTGTGATGGGTTTGTAATGAAAAGATACACTGAAAAGTATTCCAGAGGTATCAAATCTTTAAGTAGCAGATAAAGCACCAAAGAAAATCATCGAATTAGCATGCACCAACTGTCTCAAACCATCGAGATGAAATGTTTGCTGCACTGTACACACAGGATAGTTTGTACAACAACATCCAGAGACATGGCTGTATAAGTGCCAAGCACTTCCAGCCCAGAGCCAGGCAGGTTTCAGCATTGTCTTTAAAAAAAAAAATCTCATAGAATATGATTGAAACAGTTCTCAAGTTTGCCATCAGAATCTTTCACAATTCAAAAGTATTAATGGGACCACGTAAGGCAGTGGCTTCCTGGAAACAATGTGAAGAATTTTAAGTTTGTGTTAATAGAGAAATGGAAAAAATACCCAAAACAAACAACCAAACCAAACAGAAACATATAATTTTCTATTATTGTACAGCAACAGCTGAAAATACATCATGAAAAGAATGTCCCCCCTTTTCTCTAGTACTCACACAAACCTGGTTTCAAAATGACATAAGTCACTGGTATTTGTGCTTCCACTGCTGCAATAAAAGGCCACTAGCAAGTACACAAAGAGGCTCTGCATTGCACATATCTCCCTTTTCCTCTGGTACCTCTGCCTAAAGTTTCACAGCTGATAATGCAGGAGCACTGCACCCCACATTCATCCCTTGCTATCTGGAATACTGCCTGGTACAGTTGTTCCATTTACTCTCCACTAACTATCTAGTTTGCACTGAAAAGCTCCACACAAAACAACTAGACCAACATAGATACATGTGTTGTGCTACAGCAGCTATTACTAATAATTCAATAGTTACATTAATATCTATCACAGGCCTCAATGGAAAAAAAAAATCTCTTAAGTATGACCAATTAAAGATTAAAAATCTGTGCAGTTAGTACATGCCAAAAATAAAACTGATCAATAACTCCAAACATCTGAGATTATTTATCCTTGACTGGAAAGGCCTTTGTAGCATTATACCTCAAAACTGGCATCTGCAAATTTACTGTTTCACTTCGAAGAAGCAGGGAGAAGACTTGTGGAATATTAACTGTAATATAGATCCCTCGCATCTGCATGTTTTCTAGAATAATGGTATCAAATTTCAGGTGAGTATTTTCCTGACATAATATATTCCGTAGATTAGAGATGATAGTGCTAATTGACTGTTTATAAATAAAGTCTGCCTGCTGCAGCACAGAGATGTAAAAACAGGATGTACAACAGAGTTCTCCACAAAGCAATGCTGAAGTGAAACAGATTTCGTCAGTGTTTGGTAAATTATAGCTGGATATGACTTGGCTGTGGCCTATTTAGGTCTTTTTAGAACTACTTTTGCCTGCTTTTTAAGTGTTGTTCTTTACACAAGCAAACCAGTAACAGATTGTGTTTGTCAATGTGATCTGCAAAAAGCTTGTTTCTTCTCACACTCCACAATAAAATGCTGCCCTGTTTAAAATGCTGTTTGTGGCACAAGGTGTTGAGTTCTGGCACAAGGTGTTGTGCCTCCAGAGAACAGCACAGCAGGAGCTAACTCCCAAGCCTATATTTATAAAAAGGATAAGCCTGCTTTTCCAGACCATACTTTCATGCAGAGGTTTAAATAAATATCCTGTTTCATTATTTATAATGATGATTTCTAACTTGTCAATGAATCCCAAACTAAAACTAAAGAGAAAACTAAAGAGCTTTTATATTAATTAATAAAGTAATTGTATGTTGTTGGGTTTTGCTTAAACAAGCTATTTCAATCTGCAGTGGTTACCCGTAAGAACCCATGATAGCCAAGTGCCAATACCATAATATTTGCCATACACTGTTTTAACCCACATGCCAAAAAAAGCAAAGGCTAAGGATGTCACAGAGATCACATCAATATTCATTTTACCTACCAATGGTATCAGCTTCTTTAATCACATCCATTAGCTAAGAGAACTTAAAAGTACAAAGAAATGGCAGAGCAAGAAGGTAGAGAGCTACAGCAACTACGCTAGAGCATCTGCATGGTAATGAACTGCTGGAGGAAAAGGAATCTGAGGTAAGTTTCCAGTGGTCATAAACATTTTGGGAGAGAAAGCTTTCCAACATATACAGAAATTTGAATCCAGCACTATCAAGGATGGTGAACACTTGAGGAAAGGCAATGTATGATCAAAGCCAGAAATAGCCATAGGATTAACATTGTGTTGAGGCCTCCTTTAGTTTTAGCATAGCAAAACTGAACGATGAAGTGCTGACAGGATAGATCACGTTCTTGAGATGCTACTCCTAACACAGTCATCTCCTTCCTACATTGAAGAGGAAGCAGCAAAAACATAAAGCAGCAGCAAATAGAAATAAAAGCTCCCAGATAGAATGCTTGATGGTTCTCTTTTTTTTGGTCCTTCTAAGATGAGATAATGATGTCTTCCACTGGAAGGGAGACAAAAATCCAATAAAAGGATTATCCAGGAACTTTAATGTAAGATTAAGACTGCAATATTCACAATTGCAGCACAATGTACCACAGAAGATAGTAAGATAAGGATGCTTTATAAACTATTTACACATTTTCTTTGAAATTTGACTCAGACAAATAAAATGATTAACCCAGCCTGTCCTCTAAATGGGGAAGGTGCATAAGAAAGCACAAGTGAGAGAAACATCAAGTAAAATATTCCCAGTTTTCATTTTTCTGTGTGTATATAGCAAATATTCAGCTATCTCCCTTGACTTTAAAACACTAAGCAAAAGCAGCCAAAAGCAAGTACCCGGTATATACGTAGAAGTCTAATATTGTTTCATTTTATTAAAATATTTGCATGTTTTCTCAAGTCCTTTAGCAAACTACATACATTTGTCCATCACAAATATCTTACTTTCTCCTCTTCCATCTCCTGTTGCTCTGAGGGCTTCACCAAACTGGAGCTGGTACTTCAGTAAGATTCTTTTCAAAGAAAAAAATCACTGATTTTTGAATGGCTGCGACTGCTGGCAAGGTCAATAATAGGGAATGTAGAAAGTAACTCTACCTTGCACAAAAACGACAATGGCACTGATGTTGATGAGGTGCTCTGTAAATCCTCACAACAGGATAAAGGACAAGTAATAAGGCCTTTTTCTGTGACTTTTACATCAAAGAAACAATAAGGGCTTCACCTTTGTATGGTCTATGCATCTGAGCAGAAGGCTGTCACTCCATTTCTGCTGCCTTCTTCTTCTTCCACTACCACCACCTCTCTATATGTGTGTGGGAACCATCACTCACTATCCCAAGGGAAGTAAACAAAGTTAACAGTTCAAAGAATCAAGCACCAAGAGCTTATCATATGTTGTACTTCATTAAGTGAACTACTGTTGGTTATACAAGAAGAACTAGTTTAAGAGTAGTTCATTAAAGCCTTCATTCTATGACCATATTGACAGTAGCTTTCATTAATCGGAGATGGATTTTCAAGGGTTTTCTTTATTACTTCATTCACTAGACAAACAAAAGCATACTAAATGGAGATGCTACAGAATTTCATATCCAGGTTTACAACATTTCCTTATTTTATTCTGTTGTGACTGTCATTCTCATTTCAAATCTTGGGTTTCTTTATAGATTGATTCTTTGCTCTTTGTCTAATCGGAAATGACTCATCACCTAAATTATGATGACAAATTCCAATAATGGTACATTCAATCAAATGGAATAGAGCCAAAGACTTGAGGTACCACTTTCTTGAAGAATCTTCCAAATATAAATATCTGTTCCAGAGAGGCATAAGTTACTACTGTTGCCTTTAAAACCTCTAATCATGATTTTACTGCATAAAATAAAGGGGCAAAAACCAGCTTGCTGACATTGAATGTTCCAGGTTCACACCATCAGCTAAAATTCTCCTACTTTTTGTTACACAACATTGGGATAAGATTTTTATTTACAAATCAAAAGGAAAATGTCATCAAAATGACACTCAACTAATGTCACGTGAAAGTGCCACAAAAAGAAGCTCCAGTATAGGATCAGTTACCTGGATGTCTCTCTCTCTACAATTTTGAAGCTGAAAATAATGCAAGACAAAAAGAACTGTAATAAAAGCTCTGATTCCTCATGCTGTCCTGAATGCAATACACAATGATAAATACTAATCACAAATTTGAAAACAAATCTACTATTCTTTACTATGAAGAAGCTATAAGTAGAATTTTCTAGGTAGTCCACAGCTGTCAGTTCAATTCTCCTTGATCTAACTGCTATTTACATCGTCCAGCACCATTTCTTGACCTGCTTGAACATCCTGACAAGAGAAGTGGCAAGTGAAATGCCTGTCACTGACCATCAGGGAGACTAGCCTCCCTTCTTTTGCTTGGAAACAATAAAGTGCAATGGCCACTTCCAGTAGAAGAGATTTAGTGAAATTGGGGTGCTCAAAGCAGCATATTAGCAAGTGAAGAACAGAGGAATTTGTCATCAGATCCACACTCATCCTCTTCATACAGTCCACTGCAATTGAGTAATTAACTCACAGCTCCCCTTAAAGAAAAAGCCACCACCAAACCCACACCCCAAGGTATTAACTACTACTCCAAGAGAAGCAAAAATTGCATGCAATTACATTTCTCTCTGTGGATTACTAAGCATGGGAACGTATTAAGATGTAAAATCAGAGTGGCGTTCTTCAACTAAAAAACCAGGACAGAAACAACACCTACATTTTGCAGTATTGTCCCTACAGGCCTGTATCTATTTAATGGAATTTTAATTGTGTAAGAAGGTTGAAGTAGCTCTCTTTGAGCTGTTTTTTCAATATAATAAGGGTAGTGGCTTGTGGATCGGCAAATATCCAAACAGTCCTTATTTGGAAAAAAAATGATACAATATCATGCCAGAAAAAAAAATAAATAAAAGGGGCAAAAAAAGCCTTTATAATATTTTTTTATTATTCTTGGAAAGAAAAGAAACAAGAGGCAGAAATTAGAGGAATGTAGGATGTTTTTAAAAGTCCCTATCTTTGGTTTAGCATATTTCCATATCAGCATAAACCCAGGATTCATCATTTCATTTCTAAAATGAAATTTCTTAGTAATTTCCTATCTGGCAAAGCTGGCACACC
This sequence comes from Promerops cafer, assembly GCA_013398275.1. Classification (NCBI taxonomy): domain Eukaryota; kingdom Metazoa; phylum Chordata; class Aves; order Passeriformes; family Nectariniidae; genus Promerops; species Promerops cafer. The sequence continues at coordinate 2,012,083 of VZSE01009823.1, read as the reverse complement.
CATGTGAAATACAAGAGCAGTAATTTAAAACCTGGGAACAGTCAGAGCCCACAGAGTCACATTTTAAAAGCAAACTGACAGCAACCAAATCTCACTCTTCACTAGCACCAGTCAGTGGTCTGCCATACCAAAAAAGGTGCTGGTGTGACCCATGCAATCAGAAAAAGCCACTGTGACCACTGCCACTCTGCCTTGCCTGAAAGCCCCTGGAAAGAAGCCAGGAGTCAGGACCACCACACTTCCATTATCCTCCCTCCTGAAGACTGTTAAGATAGAAGAGCATTTAGGACTCACTGTCTATGCTCCACACTGCAGATACCAGGGATATTCTGCAGTGTCCTAAACTCTACAGGCACACAGAAAAATTAAGAGTTTTAGTGACAGTGACACTAACTATTCTAATTTGAAATATTTATCCTGGAATGCTTTAGACTTTTACTATTTGCCCATCTGGTGGGCTGAAAGGCCACAAAAGCCAATTATTACAGACATACTTTAGCTCTAATATACAGACTTTAATTCTGTAACATGAAAAAATACATCCTAATTGAGATGATTTAATAAATGCTTTAAAACTGAAGTGTTGACAAAACTTCAGAAAAAGGGAAAAACAATACCACATTCATATTGGGACACACTGTCCTTGTGAACTACAAATGAAGGTTGCAATATGCAGGGAGCTACAGGAACGAGGCTTCTCTCCAGGAATAAGCTAGCACCACCAGAAATGCCAGCACTTCCTGACCACCTACAAGCATCACCAGACAATTACTATAAAATACTATTTCTACACGTGACAACTGTCAGCACGGAAGTTTAGATTAATTATCTAAGTAGCATATTTCACACATCAGACAAAGAAAGAGAGACGAATCCTAGATGCCTTCTTCAGAGAAAGACAACTCTAGTGTATCTCGGTGTACAAGCTAACCTTGGAAAATTGCAACTTAAAAAAAAAAGTCTATGTATTAGTACAGCCAGTTCAAGGATATTACACATGTATGTATTTGTAACCACTGAGGCTCATTGAAATCAACACTGTCATTTAATGGGTCTCATTTCTTACTCTAAAAGATACATGGAAAAGACACAAATCCTCACCGTGATCTATCACATAAAAGAAACAGACTGGTTCCTAAGGAACATATCACATATAAAGCAAACCCACCAAGGAGAAAGTAGTGATGTGAAGTACTTATTCATTGGAAGAATCTGACACACTTATGAAGATTGAAGCTGCTGCAAAACTGCTACAAAGCCACAGTCTCTGCTTGCATTGCCTTTTTTGAACCAGAAAAGCCACTATTAGAGCCAGCACAAATAGAGCACATAATGACCAAATACATCATCTTTACATCTGCAATGCTACAAACCAAGTCTTTGAAGACACAAGGGAGATAAGGGTGCAGCAGCTCCAGGCTAAGGCAAAATACATATCACTTAAATATGATATTTAAGTGATAAATACTTACCACCTCACCCTTGCCACACAGAAATCATCAAAGAAAAAAAACCCTCATGAACCAATTGCTGTATTGTTAATTCTTCAGGAAAGCATTTTAGTCATAATTATTCAAGTACCAGAATGGAAAACTGAGTATTCTAAATATCATAAAAAATGGTTTTCTCTTAGTACAGATAATCAAATTACTATTTCTCAAAAGCTCTTCACACATGCTCATATTCACTGATCAGCTGTATAGCATTATTCAATCATTGCCGTTCAGAATTCAGAAAGAAAGAAGGGAGAAAGGCATGTGATATGTGAGTATGAGCTCCTTGCTGGGGCATATGCCTCCAAGTCACTGGGGTACCTCAAGACAATGGTGATAGGCTTGCCTTCTTGGTAGCATAATTCATGCTTTTATCTCTGGGATTTTTATAAAATAGGATTTATGATGTTGGGTGTATTTCTGACTTCTGGCCACAGCAGGTATTTTTACAGATGTTCAGGAATTCTTGTCCACTGCAGAATTGCATGTGATATAATTCAATAACATGGGTGGTTTTGTTGTTCACAAAATTCAGTCTCATTACCCAGTGTGCAACGAGCCAATAATGACACACTTGAGAGGGACAGAGTAGGCAAGCCTGGTTGCTCAGTGGTATTCCAGAAATCGAGCACACCAACTATCAAAACTTTTTGCAACTTGTACATTTTAGCAAACAAAGGAATTAGTATTTATTGACTACAAGTTGCATAGCTCTCTTATTAATCAGTATTCTATCTTCTATTGGTTAAGATTCTCTCGCTTCTTATGCTAAACAGCCCACGTGCTCACTCTTACTTCTTTTGATTCGGTGGTTTCTTGGGTCAGTGATCCGTGAGTCGTGGTCCTCATCTCCCCCTGCTGGAAACACCTCTTACCCAGCTGGAGCTGATTCAGCACAGTTGCTGAGTTTGTTTTATTAGTTCCTTCCTTGTCTTGAGAGTTCTGCCAGATGTCCTTGTGGCTTGTAAATTCTGCATTCTTGGTGTCCACTACCCTTCTTCACAAGCTTTGGTAACCCACTGAGATCACTGAGGCATGTCAAGCCTTAAACCTTAACAAGGCAATTCTACCAACAAGTAATTTGTCTTTCGAACACCTAGACATCACTTAGAGCTTGTTGGCTGCTCTCTGTTTCACACATCAAATCTCCCTTCATGGTATTTAGGCTTGAAAGTATACAAAGATAAAACATCAAAGAACATCCTTTCTTAAGAAAATTTTACATATTCCACATTTGCAATAGTTTCTTCTGCTTCTGTCTTGTTATGTTTCTAAATGGAATTGGTATAAGCAGAGAGTAGAATTATTGCAGATGATACAGTGCAGATCAATTAAATGGTTGCAGGAATTATAAGTAGAGGTTTTTCTGTTGTCTCATGTAGCACACCAAGCAAGACATCCATCATCTCTCCCTAGTCTTAAAAAATCCCTAATGCCTACAGAAGTGCAGTTCTGTTCTGAGAGCTGCCTGAAAAAAAAATGTTACTTGACTAATTTCAAATATAAAAACTCATTATGTAGTGATTAAAAAAAGTTTTAAGTGTCAGCCCTAGAAGCATATCTTGATCTGAGCTGCACACAAAAGCTCTGTAGCCAGTGCTGAGCTAGCACCTCTCTGTTATGGCATGCTTCCTAGTAAATATTCCATCCCAATTTGTTCTGTATCTGCCACAGTAACAAACTTTTCAGAAATAACATGAATTCATCAGTGAAGTCGAGAGAGATGACTCATTAGCAGTGACCATACACCACCAGAGTTGAGTAAGATGGGAGAGGCTGACTGTAATTTGACTTGAACATCACAGTGACTCACCCAGCCACTCAACTTGCATATGACAAGGCACTCCAGCACAGGAACACAGACAAATAAATAAATAAAAAAGCCCATAGAGTCACTTCCCAACCACATTAATAGCAGAATATAGAAAATGTACCCAGAATTCTATTTTAATCTAATAAAAATAACAATACATAGAGAGCTCCTGGGAAATATGGGGTCAAAAGAATGGAAAGTAAGATCACACAGGCTGCATGTAGAGGAGATAATGGAAGAGGATTAAAAAAGTGTTTTACAATTACATAATCATCATTTTATTCTTCAAAAGGAGACAATCATAAATGTGTTGTTTAAACACCAGAAATTCTAGGTATAGGACTTAGAATTTACTGAACAACACATAAAATATACAGCTTTAAAATGTATAAAGTAACCAATTTTTGTATTAAAGAGTAAATAAACCTTTTTCTTATTTATATATACATTTATATTTTTAGTCAAGAGACAAAAATTATAAATCTTTATGTGCACATAACATAAAAAAGATTTTGATTCCAAGGTAGAAAGAAAAAAAACCAAAACCGTTCAGTAAAATGTTTTTTATTCCCTCAATATTTAGGAAAATACCCTAGGTCGCTCTGCTTACTATTTATAATATTTATACAAAGATGTGAAGAATTTTATCTGCAACTACACTTCAAAAATGTACTGTTCTTCATTCAAATAAATAAATATAAATCTCTATTTATATAAACAGAGATGCTTTATCCTGAGGACAGTGTACCCAAACGTAATATTTTCATTTTATTTAGTTTTACCTTAGACATAAGAGTAATTTTTTTTAAGCTAGATGGATCCTAAAATTAACCTCCTAAATCTGCATTTAGCCTTGATTTAGACTTGAAATTCAAATAAGCAACTATTCTCAACAGCAGACTCAAAGCTCTTACAAGAAACCTGCTCCAATTCCTACAGCGGGGTGGCTGTTTTATGCACCTAGTCACTGCAATTGCTTCAAGCTTTAAAACCAAGCTTTACAGGGCATAAAAGGAACTCTAGCCAAGTGCAGGTTCTCTAATAGAAAAAGACAGGTCCTTTTAAGAGGGATGTTCTGAAAACTTAATTTCGAGACACACGACAGGGAAATCTGTATGGATACTTTTATGGGGTTTATCATTCTCTGTTACTTTGGTAACTGATACTTGTATAAGAAGCTGATGGGGCAATCAGAACTTCACCTTTCCTTCAGACCACCACACAGTAACATGAGGAGATATTGGTGAGATTATAATATAAAAAGGACATGAACAGAAGTGGACACCATGAAAATAGAAAATAAATTCATGTCAATTATTAAGCTGTTTAGAGAAGAGAGACGAGCTTTGCCGTAGCTGGCATTAGAGCTCTGTAACATATAAGCCCCTGCACTCTGATTTCTAAACCCAATTGCACATGCACAAGTCCTTTGTCATTGTGACTGCTCACACGAGCAGCTACATTAAAAGCATCTGATAGAGCAGAGTACTACAGCAACCAGCAAAAATGAGATTTTAATATATTAGAACACACTTCAATGTAAAAGATTTTGTTGATCCCATCAAACCATGCTACCGGAGAGGAAAAAATAAAAGCTTTAAAGATTACATCATCCATAATGAAATTACATAGCAGAAAAGCTGTTAAAGTAGAACACAAACCTCTGGACAAAGAATATCTTCCTGTAAAAACTGAAGAAGCTAGCACTTAAGTAGCAGAATAAACTGACTCTTAAGGAGACCTCAGGTAGTTAAAATTCAAACACATACACCCTGCTCAGGAAAAATACTGAAAGAAAATACTTAATAGAATTATATAATGGTTTGGGATGGAAGGGACCTTAAAAATCATCTAGTTTCAATATTCCTTATTTCCTATTTAGTTTGTTGTGTTATTCTCTTCTCACAGCTTAGCTTTTATTTTTAAAGACTTCCATATAATTCTTTACCCAGCTGAAAAAAATAGTCAAGCTCTAAATCTATGAATTGCTCTGAATTTATTATAAAGCTCAAATGCTCTCAACAGATGGAACAAATATTTCATATAGTACATGAGCTATCCAAAAATTCATAGGCTATATGTGTATAAACCAAGGAAAATTAGGTGGGTTAACAGCAGGAAAGTAGCTACAGCATCTCTGTGTGATGTAGAGACGTGACTGTGAGCCCTTTGTCTGGACGAGTGCCAAGGCCTCCCCACAGTTATCCTAGCTGTAAATAGGTAGTTCTTCATTCAAGCTGAGAAGAAAAAAGGCAGACAGATGTGACACCAGCCATATTGCTCCCTTGTGAGCTGTTGGTTGCAAAATACAAGTGGGCCTTAACCACACAAGATCGATAAGCAACCTGCATCCAGAAGAGATCTTTGGTAGGTTTTGTTTTAGGGAAACATACCCAAGTATCAAAGCATCAGTAAGTCTGTTGGTTTCTTTATAATTAACAAAAACCAAAACAAATAAGAACAACACCAAAACCTGAAATACAGATTTTTCAGCAAAACAGATTTAACAAATCTCATTCGTTAATACAGTTTTAATAATGTAAGAGCTATCACATGCTTAAAAAAAAAAGGTATTTCCCATTTTTACCCATTTATAGTGCTCCTGCAACATTGCCCATGTTTTCTCCCTCATTCCTTTTCTAAATGATTTTATTCTGTTTAAGTGCTTCTTCCAGACTGACAATCTTTTCTGCCAGATTTTTTCCACTGCTTTGTTCCTATATCCAAAATGCAGAGCATCCCCACCTCTCTTTCCCACAGGATTCCTTTCTTTGTTCATGTTGCCTTTTTTTTTTTCCTCTACTCCTCTGTTTACTCTGTGCCTTTGCTTATTTTCTACCACTTCAGCAGAAGAGAGTCCAAGCAAAGATGAAAAACAAATGTGAAGCAATAACATTCCTTTGCTAGTCCACTGTTTTGTGCATGGAAGCGTGCCATTTCTGGGAGAACAGTCCAACTGGCATCAGAGCCATCCCTGTGGCATTGGACAAGGATGTTATGTTGCTCAGGCAACCATTCCTAATTGTCTTTTGGGATGCTGAGCAAACAAGATGGATTTTTTTTTGCTAGTCTGTCTGAAGGTCACAGTAGCGTGGTGGCACTGAACACAGGTTACTGCCACAGCAAGTGAGGCACTGAAAACAAACACATCAGGCAGCCCTACAAGCACAAACACGTCAATCATGTAGAAAACCCCATCTATTCTGCAGCCTCAGTCATGTAAAATAATGTGTACAACAGTTGTCATACAAGACTACAACAACTACTATGCCAGAGACAATGTTATTCTAGACTTATACTGAAAGCAAATCTGAATGTTTCTCCTGGCTTGAAAAATCAAACATAAAAAAGGCGCTATTTATATATAACAGTATCCTACAAGAAACAGATTGTCAACAACAGTTTGGCAGGGCACCATTAACATCTTTAGAAATCGAGAAGAAAAATCTTGAGAAAGTAAATGTCTGCTGAAATAAATGAAGACAGAAGCTTTAAGAGCAAGATCTACTGCCTCGAAATTCCTCCAGAGGGTTCATCTCAGTATATGTATATTTTGCATCTTAAAAGAAACACACCATATGCTGGGACGACTTTTCATAATCAGAAAAGTCTGCCTTATATTTTTGGAACAAGCAAGTTTTTCCTTGGGCATGTTTATTGATATGTTTCATAAACCTCAAATCCTTAACTGAAAAAAAAAGAACCTATTTTGGCTGCATGAAAAGCAGATTCTTTTTTTAGTTCAGAGACCGAGAGGAGGAAGAAAGGAGAAATTTCAAGTAAAAAAAAATTTAAACATCAAGACACACTAAAATGAACATTTCATGGAAACTGTATTCAGATAAAATTTCAGTTTTTCAAAATTTTCTCCATTTTTCCTTTCATGAAAAGTATTTGTTAAACTTAATCCAAATTCAGGAACAAAGGCACAAAACTGAAAAATTTTTCAGAGTACAACAAACCAATAAATTGCACTTCCTAAACCAACAGAGTCACAAATCCTCTTCTGTGGATCCCTGTACTGTCTCTCTATTTTCTGTGGGGCCCAAAGGAGGCACAGATCCACCTGAACCTCTCTGATTTTCCTTGGCCCTGGAACCATGCAGAAACTTACAACCTATCCTCTAAGACTCTAGCAGAAGGATGGAAAATTACCCAATCTTTTCTTTTAATTGTGCTTACTCTGTTTTCACTTTGGTGTCTGCCCTGTAACACCGAGATTTCTCCAGCGCCAGACTGGATGCCATGTCTCTCTTCCCTGAGTTTCTTCAAGCCTACACACACTGTAGCACATTCCAAATTTAAGGTCTAGGAAGAGACTGGCCAGCTGGGTGGGGGAAGTAGGTATTTTGAGCTCCCTGTGACACTTCCCAGTCCAACAGCAGAGGGAAAAGGTTGGTAAGGGCAGGATGTTGTGCTCCGTGCTCTGAGTTACTGCCATGGGCAGGACATGAGGCTCAGCAGACCAAAAGCACCACATCCAGCCTGTGCTCATCTTTCATGTATAGGGGAGGCAAAAAATATTTTCAAACTCATTAGCTATATTTTTCAAAGGATGCTGTCTTAACTATTTTTCCCCCCACAGATAATCCCAGTTCCCAAGACCTGGGAATAGCTCCCACTATACAGAATAAGAGATATAACTGTAGAAATCTTGTACTTATTTATCCACAACTGGTCAGAAAGCTCTCATATAGTGTTTGTTTAGCTAGTTTTGCATGTATTTGTAACTATTTTTGGCAAAATAACTTCCTTATCCTCCATTATTTCCACAGTGGGTGGCTCTTTCCATGTGTTTCCCATTTTCAGATATATTCCCCTATCCAAGCAAAGTACTCCAGTTCTATAACATAAGCAAGCAGATTTTACCACTGAGAACACTTGAACAGAACCATCTGAGAGGCCCACATCACAGATAACTGACTATCAAGATGTTCTCCATCCCAAAACACAGCCACTAGTACTTAACACATCAACAAGGTCAACAGCGTCATGCCATTATCACTCAGGGGCTTTAAACTTCCACAAAACATACTCAGAGGCATTTTCAATTTCATAAAGACACTTTAACATACACAAATACAAATAGATATGACAAAACATTGTTATTTAAGCCTGGAGGAAGAGACAAGGGCAGTCATATTTCTCTATTATAAATTATTATGCACTCTGAAACATTAATGAAACAAGTGACATTGGTGGACTGTATTCAGAAGATAAATAACAGAAAAATTAAAGACTTGTCCTTACAACTACTTTTACTGGAAGTGTGTTAATTTTCTGAAGAGCTGTGTGAGCAAATTATGAGTTACAACTTCACTTGCACTAATTTGGCGTTACAAAGACAAAAGGTAGCTCTTGTGGGTTTTTTCTATTTGGATTCTGTTTTCAATTTGCATTCTATTTTCATTTCTGTTTTAGTTCATTATGAGCTAATTTTTGGAAGACACTTTTCCTTGTACAGTATTTATCTGCAGACCTCGAAGTTTACTGCACACATTGCTCCTCATCTCTCTCAGGAGGGCTCAAGGAGGACACTGCTTGCACTCTTCAAGATGCAGGACAGAGATATTGTAGACTCACAGGCTCTTGCTGCACTTGTGCATCCATGATGATTGCCAATAAAACAAGCATTTTTTAAGGGGTTGGTACTATACATAGAAGTGGGAATACAGGAGGATGCCTAAAATAAATAAATGCATACCGTAAGCTATCAAATTATTTTAAAAGCCCTTTCATTCTCATATCAAACAGACATTTCATGAAATACACTAGCACCACAATGAACAGCATTCTCTAGACATTCTGTACAAACACAGAGTCAAGAGAAAAAGCATTTGTGGTCTCTTTTACTTAGACTAAAGGGTGACCTAAATTAACACTGAGTTAAAGATAACAAAAAGACCTCCAGCAGTAAGCAGCTGAATATAAATCTGATTGTTTCAATTACTGTCATCATGATTTCTCAGAAGGAAGCAGGTCAGCCTTCACCTGCAATTCTGTTAGGACTGATTCCCTACCTGAAGAGGGGGCATTTATTACTGCTGGCTGTATACACATGCTCAAGACAGGATACTAAAAATTTCCTTTCGTGACGACATCTGACTTCATTCACGTAACACAAATCCCTCAGTTGCCAGGATTCCATCCACACCTCCAACGTTGCTGTGAACAACCACCATAAGATTTTATCTGCGATCTTGGCTGAGCTGACATGCGCTGGCTGACACAAGCTCCAGTCAAACAGAGTTCATTAAGTATTCCTCCTCCCTCTGCTCACCGACTTGGACAAATCAGGGAGCACTGTTCCCACTCAGAGTTTCTTATTCCCATGTAATATGCTGACAAATTTGGATTTTCCAGAACAGGCTCAATAAAATATGGGCAGAATTCTAGTGATAAACTTGCATGAATAAAACTGGTGACCAAACTACAAGTGTCCTCTTTTTTCAGGAATCACATATTTATGAAACAGAAGATCTGGGCACCACCACCACCGAAGCAGAAAAAAGAATAGAAGGGTTCACTTCATATTCTGCTGGCAATGAAAACCTGCATATAGAATCACAGAATGGTTTGGGTAGAAAGGGACCTTATGGATCATCTAGTTCCAACACTCTGCCATGGACTGGGACACCTTTCACTAGACTTGACAGAGCTGCTCAGAGCTCTGAGCAGCTGGCCATCCAAACTGGCCTTGAACACTGCCAAGATGGGGCACCCACAGCTTCTCTGGGCAACCTGTGCCAGCGCCTCACCAGCCTCATAGTGACGGATTTCTTCCTTATATCTGACCTTAACCCACCCTTTATCAGTTTAAAGCCATTGCTCTTTGTCCTGTCAACACACCCTTGTAAAAAGACTCCCTTTAGGTAATGCCAGGTGCTATAAAGTCTCCCTGGAGCCTTCTCTTCTCCAGGCTGAACAAAACCAACTCTCTCAACCTGTCTTCACAGGAGATGTGCTCCAGCCCTCACAATTTGTGTCAGAGGTTCCAACTCTAGTCCTCAGGTTTTTCTGAACTTCTAATGCCATACAACTCATGGTTTGAAGTTCAGCATCTCCTTTTTAAGTGTCCTGTTGCCTACTGATTTCTTAGTTGCTGAAAAATCTCCTAACATTATCTGGCAGCAACTCTTAGGCATAAGAATAGTCCTGAAAGCAGTATTTTATGCCAGATTAATGCCAAAAGTATAAACAATAAAATGCTACTATATTAAAAACCATAAAAGATACCATAAAGATAGAAATAGATATGAAATTTCTCCCTCTGCTCCTTGTTACCATTCACAAATAATAAACTCAGGTAAGCACAACTCAGTATTTGTAAATTCATTAGAATAAAAAACATTGATTCTGAGTCATCTATCAATTAGACAGAGAAAATATATTGTGATATACATAAATGTTATCCCAAAAATATTTTCATCACCAGTCATAATACTTTCATTACCATAAATAAATATATCTTGAGAAAGTTATACAAGAAAACTGAAATAGAGCATCCAAGTTCTACTTAAAAGCGAGACTTAGTGTTTTTCCATTCAAACTTTTCATTAATGTGTATATTGCCACAGAATGAACAAAGATACTGAACTTTGACACTCTTTTTTTAAGGCACTTTAGGACAATTTCATACCTCAACATTTTGTTACCCTTGACATTTGTTATCTCAATACCAACTTTCAATTTCTGCTGCAATTTCTTTTTCTTCCTTGAGAGGAGAAATCACTCCAGCTGTAAGGACAACAGTAATTTTCTTAAGTAACTCGTTAATTTTTCCAACGTTCCTCAGTCCTTCACAATAGCTGGTAAGTCAGCATTTAGCCAAATATGTGCCAGTAACCTCAGCCAAAATGCCCATAGCCATTTACACAGAAGAGAAACTCCCCTGCTGTACGCAATACCTGTTCCAAAATTAATCAACACCAGAATATAGCAATAAAATAATTCTTGAAAGACTACCAAGCAAATACACTAAGGAAGTAAAAAGGACTTGTAAGGCTAATTCCATTACTGCTACATAGTGACACCTGATAAATACGTTTTGGGACAGCTTCCTGACTATAAAAATTCTAAAAGGTGGCGTAAAAAGGAGGGGAAAAAGCACTGCAGATATTCAGTTGTAAATTACAGTGTTCTGGAAAGAAAACCTCAAATTCATCCTTATTTTCTCTGATTTTTAACAAGAATCCTGAAACAGGAAAATTGCACCCATTTTAAAAAGCAGGGCTTTGCCCATGCATTTTGAAAACTTAGGAAGGTTATTTTCCTTTTCTTTTTCACTCTCTACAGATCAAGGGCAGTGGTCTCCACTTCCCCATCGCTCCAGTCAGACCCTCAGAAGACAAAAGGCTATGTAGAGTAGAAGTCTAGAGTAAAAGTTTGAAATCTACAGTCCGTTAATTCCCTTCAAATATTTATGTTTTAGCCTTTGAAATTATTTGTAAAATGCCTATTCTTTCTCATAATATTTTTGTTTATAAAAATTAAATGGGAGACCAGACCCTCCAAAGCACCAGTACTTAAACACTGATAAATTTCAGTGACTACAAAGATACCACGAGCCAGCACATTTCCAAGTAAGAAAAAATCTAACCCATAATAGGGATTATTTTCAATTTCCTACAAAGTTTCATTTCTTCAGATAAAACATTCACCCTCTTAGTTGAACAAAGGCTTTTGAAATGCACCACAATTGCATCATTATTTGATTATTTAACTCATAAGTACAAGCAATGGCTGGCAATGAGAATGACAGGCAATAAGTACACACTATACAAAATATAAAGATAAATTAAAAACAGCTGTCTGGGAAGCAAACAGAAGTCTGAGAAGACTGGAAGCTTCACAGTTCCTCATTTATCTTTTAATGGAAAAAAGTTGACGTTAGCAGAAAAATATTGATTTTCTGTGCTGTTACCTGTGGGTAACTAAAGATTTTAAATCCATTTTTGCAGCATACCAAGATTGCTTAAAAAGAAAAATTTCAGAGAGGTCTACTTGAATTACTTTCTGGGTGCCACAACACATACAGACATTTATTTCTGTTCAGATTTGTCCTTCTAAATGGGAGACCTGCATTTGGAAGTTGCACCATTACGTTTAAATCTGCTTCAGCATGGTTGAGATGTATAACCCACCTTGACAGAAACACCAACCTAAAGTGCAAAAATATTTCACTTGCTGCCATTAAGAAATGGCACCTTACACTGCTTCTAGGCATAAGAACTGGTAGGAAGATAACCGATTTTCCTTGGTATGCTTACACTGAGACTATCCAGGCCTTTTGTTCTCCAAGGTTTTTTTCTTTTTATACGCCCAGCCCCTGGCACTACCCACCAAGGATCTCCTGAAATCCTAAGGACCTCAGGAGAAGCACACAGGCATGGTAGCTGGAGAGAACAGGCACGGAGCATCACCAGCCTGGCCAAGAGGACATGCTTGTGTCTCCAGGAGGAGCAGCAAGCCTGGGCACAGGTCTGGAATTCTGAGAGCAGTGACTCAGTGGGTGGGGAGTGACCTGTGAAGGACAGACAGAATGATAAAGAGGGCAAGAGCTGTGGAAGATGTCTCAGTGCTGGAAAGCCAGAAGTGATGAACACACCTCTGGTGCATTTGGCTTTAAAAAAATGAGTTTCAAAATAAGTTTGTACTCATTAAATTTCTTTATAAGAAACTAAATTTCACCTACAAAGAGATTCAGCAAATGTTGGTGGTTTTCTCGGTGTTATATCACACAGCTATGACACATTTTTCATGGCAAACTACTCAAGAATCAGCTAAGAAAGCAGAACTATGTGTTCTTCAAGGTATATGCAGCCTAAAGAGCAGTTTGTTTCTACTCATTTTCAAAATGGGAATGCTGCCATAGATGTTGAAGAATAAAATCTCTGAAGCTGCCATATCCCCCACAAGCACATTCAGTGTTTCTCAGCACTGAGTGCAGTGCCCACAATCAGACAAAGCAGAACACAAAACAAAAACAGTTTTTTAACTATGTTCATTATGTTTGAACTTATGCAACGGCATAAAAAAATAAAACTTCTTTGTTATGAGATACTGCCCTTTTTCTAGAGAGAGCTATGAGCCTAATATACATCAATCACAGCCTCAACAGTTCAGGTTTACTGTACATAAAGCCCCTTCACCTGATGTTAGCATACTTCTGTTCCCCTTAGGGGAAATTCACCATGTTTATCAAGTTATTGTTATTTTCTACCTGCATTTTACACAGCATTCTTCCTTACTCCATCTTTGAAATTATTTTTACTGATTTACTACAAAAAGATATGTGAAAAAGAATAAAGAAAATGTAGAAGATTCTAAAGTCAATGGGTTTATACTTTACAAAAGAATTCTGTGTAACTTTAAAATAATTCAAATCGTGAATAATATATAGAATAGTAAAGAGATACAGCACAGGTTTATGACTAGTATTTGACAGCTTTATGTAAAATGATTGAGCTAATGTGCTCACAAAGTTAAGAAGAGAGCATAAAAATCTGAAAACACTGAATAAATTTTTAAAATGCTGAAGAACATTGAGGGGGAAATCTAATAATGAATATATCAGAAGGTAGTTACACCAGAAATACCATAAGGTGGCAGGGAATAATAGTATCTCTGTGCCTTTGCACCACAAGCCAAGGGCCAGTACAGCACTGGGCTGGGCAGGCAGCAGGAATCAGAGCAGGAGACAACAATCCATCCATCCATCCATCCATCCATCCATCCATCCATCCATCCATCCATCCATCCATCCATCCATCCATCCATCCATCCCTGCCCCGTGCACTGCCCTCGTACAGTGTGTTAACAGTCTGAGTAACATTCCAGCTACTAGAATGTGCGTGCATCAGAGAGGACAGGTGGGTATTTGGGTCTGTAAAGGTCATACAGCTGGGAGAAAAATGAGGCACTCAGGAAGGCACAAAACATCGGGAGAACTATGAGCAGCGATCTGTTGCACAGCCTCTGCAGGACTGGTCTGGGCATCTCAGCTGGACACCTAAAACCCAAGGGTAATAAGAAAAATATCACAGCTTTAGGAAAGGCCACATGCTGATGTCACGGCTGTTTTAGCTGAACCTACTCTTTTACATTGTTTTGGCCAAAACACTATGAAAATCCAAAGAAATTGATGAACAGGAATTCATTAATTTTAAAGGCGAAAAATCTGACACTCTCTCCTCTTCCTAAGCTCAGAAAATTTAAATTTGTAGCAGGCAGGTAGACACACACAGCAGCTGTTATGGAAAGGCTAGGAGCTATGAACCCAAGCTGCCATGTCATTGCTACATTTCAGAGCATCTGCAGATCCAACCACAACCTTTGCATCACCAGAAATGGAAATTAAAAAGCATATCATAAATTACTTCTGAAGCTGTTTCTTTCCCTTAAACTCACAGATACTGCACAACTATGTGGAGCTATTTGGAGAGTCCTGTAAGGGCCTCGGGGCTGGTCAGGTGGGCTAATTCTAACCCTCATTTCTGACTTGGTTTGAGGCATCCCCCAATAATCCTCAATCCACATCAAAAGAAAGAACAACCATTATTGTATTAATTAGAGACAGAAGCCACTCTTTTTCTTAATTGTAAGCTCTGTCACAAAACAGTATTTATGGCGACCGGGCAAGAGGCAGAGTTTGCAACTACTAGAGAAAATACCTCATTTGGGTTTTTTAAAGATTATTTTGCATTGCAAATAATAATTACATTGCATTGCATGTCACTGAATTGCATACTGCAAACTGACCACGGGTTTTGTATGTAGGCTCTGGTACCCATTATTAGGAGAATCACGAAAAGCCTGCTCAGTGGAACAAAATATAATTTACATTTAGCTTTCCACAGCATATTTGCACACCCACACAATATAGGTCACAGCTAGGGAGAGTTAGAGAACTCTTTTTTTTCCCCTTCAGTCAGAGAATGCATTATTTTTGCCCATGATTATGTCAGCCAAGAATATTACACCAGGTAGCAACTGTGACCTGCCTGTACTTCCTAGAAGTTACACACAGAACAGAGTTGTCAGGCACAAGTGAATGTGGAAAGACAACTTGTGTTTAACTGACAGTAAGAGGGGGGAAAAGGAAATGGATTTTAGCACTCTTCAACCATTACATGGAAAGAAAAAGAATTTGTCTGGCTACAGACAGACTCATCCTCTGACTGCTCTACAGCTCTATTTCGTATCACTCCTATCCTTCTGGTTTTGGCAAGCATCTTATGAAGCTTGTTCTCCAGAAACAGAATCAATTCCAGAAACATGGAACATAACAGAACAGCAAAATAACTACTTACCACAGGGATGTACATGTCATGTTCACACTGGGGTCACAGGGACTTCAAGATGACGCAACACCAACTGCTGCTGTTCCAGATCTCAGCAAGTTGCTTTATGTTGAAGCTTCTTCCTTTTAACTAAGTATTCTTTCCACCATTAGCCACCACCACCTCACCCAGCTGACCCACTCTACTCTGAAAGAAACATGTGTCACTAAACTAACCACTCCAGCTTCCCATTTTCAAGACTAAAGTCCCTTTATCTGGTCCATTTCTTGCCATTTCTGTAGCTCTCCATCAGTGATTCTGCCTTTCCATTTTCCCTAGGTCTATCCTTACCATGTGACAACACAGCTAACTAGCTCCCTAAATATCAACTTATAGAAGTAAATAAGTTGTTCTCCACCATTTTCCATGAAAATAAATTAATTAAAGAAACTTTTATCTTGTGGCTAAAATCTCAAAAATTGTAATTGAAGAAGATGACCCACAGTCTCTCTGGTTTAATTTCTCTTCCACTTCTCCTATAACCCTGCCATTTCTTTCCAAACAAGGCTGAATTTGATTTTCAAAGGCAGAAGTGAAGAAACAGTTAAATGCTGTTTTCCTGAAAAAAGATCCAAAGGATGCCACGCATGCCTGAGTAGGTCAGCTATAAAAATCCTAATAAAGCAGAAGTGGGAGCAAGAGTGCACTTGCAGTCCCACTGCAGATGCAGTTTGACTACACACAGGACAGTAAAGGCAGAGGTGACACAGGAAGAAGAATCATCAGCCTGGAACCATTCCTGTAGGATGTTAACAGAAACTTCTCTTGACTGAAATTCCATTTAACATCACTTTATCCATACTGGGTTTGTCACAGGGGAAAAGGTTGGGGCAGCAACAAGAATTGAGAGACACCACTGCATCACATAGTCTGAATAAAATAAAGTCGTGTTATATGAAGCAGGATGAGTGTGGCATTTCTATCCCAGCTCATCTATTCCCTGGCACACAAAAACCAAGATCCAGGTGACCCTGCCCCAAGAGACCCTGAGGAACAGAACGCTCACTCCAGCTGCTCAGTGTGTCCAAGTCCTGACCAGCGGCCTGGACCTCACACCAAGCTGTTCCCTTCCAAGGGGCAGAGGCATCTGCATGGCCCTTGTCATGCGCCCCCACACTTGGGGCTACTGCTTTAATTCCTTTCTCATTTATTTATTATTTAGCCCTTCCTCATTTAAACTGTCAGCATGAGCCACGAAAGTCTCACCAATTCCACTGCCCATATCTAAGGTCAATTAGCAGTCACCACCAAGGTTTCTGTAACTCTTTAGGCTCCCGCTGCAAACATTTAACAAGAAGCAGGAAGCTAGGAACTACTACAGAACAAAGTCCTTCTATTGCTTTTCATTTTCCAAGATTGATCAGGTCAGCTACTGCTGGGCAGAAGTAGCCAAGGCCTCCTCTGTCTGAGCAGGTAGGCTTCACCCCACAGCACAGGTTTCATACACTCTTCTTTGGGCAAGCTGAGCTTGTTAGATTTTCTGTTGAGAAATGTTTCAGTTCATCATCTGAACAGGTGTATCACATTCCAAGATAAGGTTTCTTGAAATCGATCTTTAGATCATTCTTAGACAAATGTTACCTACTTTGGGTTGACTTGTTTTCGTAACAAAGCAATCCCAGATCTATGCCCTACTGTACTGATGTAAAGGATCCAATGCATCATTTTAACACCTCTGCATCCTTCACAATCATAATTCACTAATTTAATTGGGAATAACATAGGCTCTAGAAAAGTCTCATACCAACAGAACAGCATTTGCATTAGAGAGTGGGACTACATTTGACACCACATAGAGCTCTGTTAATCCAGCCTTTTAAGTAGAGAACCCACCAGTGCCTTTGCATCTCTGCTAGAAAACTGTAAATCAATAGGGACTAAGCATAGTTTTTGTGATTTTCACAAATTTCATGAGAACTGAAAAGTACTGAGGGGTTTATGTAGTTTATAGGCTAGAAGCATTTCCATCTCTCAATTTCCACTAAAAAAAGGGGGGAAATAAAACTATTTTAGCAGAGTTACGAATGTAAGCAGATGACACTGTGAAAGATCATAACCAAGACTGCTATCTGCTAAATTCTGAGTAGGTTCAATTTATCCACCTTATTCTCAGCATCTCAAAATAAGATGGAAAAGATATATTCAAATGGGAAAAGGGTCTAAATTCAAAAAATGTGAAATATTTGATTGAGGAACACAGAACCTTTTAAATATGCCAAGGGACTGGACTTTGTAAGAAATACAGATATCATCCTCCAGCAAAAAGACAAGAAAACACTTTTCACTGACAGAAATTGGGGTTTTGGTAGAAAACCTAATCTTCGAATCTAGCATGACACCTGCTAATTAAAATTCTTGCAATTCTATATTAAACTCACAATCAAGTAGAGATTTCTTTTCTTTACACCTCAAACTAATGAATCCATTATCTCCTTCAAGAGAAGTGCTCTCAACTAGTATTAAAATATATTCACCTTTAACGAACTGGAAAAAAAAGAAAAGGAAATTATTTAATTCAGTTTCAAAATGCTCTGCTACAATGAGGCATTTCTAAGAATCCCTATAAAGCTCTCCTAATTTAACCATGTTACAACTGCCATACATTCCAGACCCATCCTCTCACTCTTATTCAATCTCCAACTTATTCTTCCTACTCTTCCTTCAAAGCTTCTCTTTTTAAAGCTATAGGTAACAAGTAATGACATACATTATTTTTTGGTTTCTGTGTTGGTGATGGAGAGGCTCACACTGAAACCATTTAAGCAACCAGTCTGCAGATTTCTCAGAAAGACAAGCTTGGAAATTCACCGTCTCCCTACCTGCTGCTACCACCCATAACTGTAAATAGCCCTCAGCACAGACTGACACATTTCACTTGGAACCAGCTTTAAAACTATCTAGAAATTCCACAGGATTAATATATATTTATATGCCAGAAAAAGAATAATTCTGAGTTTTGGAGCACCATCTATTTTTCACTGTTAATAGAAAATTAACCGTTTTCAGGGTTTCACCTATAATGACAAAATTAGAGAATAATTTAGATTGGGAGGATCCTTTAGGCATCACTTGGGCAAATCTCAATAAAAAAAAGGAAAAACGGCAACAAAACCAGCCCTGTTTTTTCCTCAGTTAACAATTGTCTCTAGTATTTTGGTACTGCTCACTGTTTTCCTCCCTTAATCCTAACAAGTCTATGAAGCTCAGAAATTTCCCAAAAAGACACGGGTTTGACTGCCTACACAGAGTAATTCTTGTGGTGTTCTCCCATTTTTCATATTTCACATCTAGCTGTTCTCTCTTTCACTGGTTTATCAGCTGTCAGCACCAAAATGTTCTTCCATCCTTTTTCACTCTTTTAAAAGGAACAACCCCAAAAGAGGGACATGCTAGAAACACCATTTACTAGGACATATACAGCACTGGCATTTAAAAAAACCCAAACTTTTAACTGCCTCCATGTCTGTATTCTAACTTACAAGAAATAGCTGAAAGTTGTAGGTTTGTATTTGCAGCTCAGAAAAAACCTGGGTATGGAGACAGTGAAATTAATTACAAACATCATAATACCACCCATAGCATAAACTCTACTAACAGGGCCTAAGACAACAGCAATAGGACGAGGGGTAATTAATGGCTTTAAGATAAAAGAGGGTAGATTCAGACTAGATACAAGGAATAAGTTTTTTTATGATGATGGTGACAAAACACTGGAACAGTGAGGGAGTAGATACCCATCCCTGGAAACATCCAGGCCAGGTTGGATGGGCCTCTGAGCATCCTGATGTAGCCGAAGGATGTCCCTTTTCATTGCAAGAGATTGGACTAGCAGACCTGTTCCTTCCAACCCAAACCATTCCATGACTCTATAACTACATATTCCTTAATATTTCACAACATTCCAACCAAAGTCAGTCATGTTCCCTGACCCCTCATCATATAGCTTTCTTTTCACTAGATTTGTGGCAGCTGGAGTTTCCCTTATAAGGCCAAAGCCATATTTTAAATTTGCCAGAAATCCAACATCTCTCAAATGGCCTAAGCATGCTTACTTTTATTCATGTACTGTACTTGTTGCTGCTTCCCTCAATATCTACAATGTTGATATGGCAAATTCAACACACAAACACACACNATCAGCAAAAAACCCACAACAAAAAACCAAACCAACCCCCCACCCCCCCCCAAAAAAAAAAAAGTAAGCATTTACTTTAGTATTCCACTGTGAAGGAATTTTTTAAATCTCATTAAACCTAGCTTACGAAAGAAACACAAGCCTGAAGGAAATTCTTGGAGAAAATCCTTTTTGAAGTCTAATTACCCAAAGTAACATTTCCTATGAAAATTATCTGCAGAAACCACTGCCTTTTCCCAGGATACTCAAAAGCTTCAAAACCAGAAAATATTTAGTTATGAGGAAAAAACAAAACAAAACATAAACAAACTCCCAGAAATCTCTAGGAATTGTTTGAATTGTTCTGTGTTTAAAAAAAAAATTAGAAAATACGGGAGTAATATACAAGTATTTCCTACCCTATACATGAGGCAGAGGGGTTAATTAAACCATTAGGACAGGCTCATTTTATACATACACATACATAAAAAATATAAACACACACATCTTTAGCAGCGAAGTGCTAGCAGTTCTTACCATCTCCCACTGCAGTGACAGCAGGTTCTCCAGCATGGCACAGGGGGCTGACTAAAGTCCCTTAAGAAATACAGCCCTCCTGAGACAAAGCCCCATGGTAAAAAAGCATAAATTCTCAGGGAAAAACCCATGCTGATGTCACATGTATTTGGAAAAACAAGAGCAAAATCATTCACTTCCATCACACTAAGAAATCCACCGGTAAACTGTGGCTCAGCTGAAATGGGTAGCACCCAGGGATACACACATACACAATCACACACATGTGCCAGAGAACTAAAGGAAGAAGTAGTATGAACACACACTGCTCTCATCTCCAGAGTGGACTGGAGAAAGAAGTGGCTAGAGCAGGAGGCCAGGGACTGCCCTCTTACACAAGCCACGGAGCTTTAACTTTCCACAGCCATGGCAGCTTTGTAATAACGTCCAAATGGCTGCTCAGATGCACAGTAACTCTCACACCTGTGAGTAAAGTTACATTTTTGATGGCTGTATAAAAATATATCTGAGCATTTAAATATACAGAGTACAGCCCTTCAACACCAGCTCTTGGAAAAAACCCCACACGTGTTCCTACAAGTATATACAAACCAGCGTTTGCATCGCAGACATTTATGAATAAGCTCCCAGAACAGGCTAAGAGCAAAAGTATTCCAGCAATAAGCAAGGCTGCAGACCCCCACAAGTACACTTCCAAGCACTCTGGAGGATCTGGGAGCGCAATAGCAAATTAATGGGAAGTGGAAGAAGCATGCTTGATGACTACAGTACAACAAAGGGTACCTCTTTCAGCCTTCAGTAGCAAGGGGAAACGTTTAGGGAGTCTTCAGTAACAAACCCTCCAATATTGTTTTCCAGATACACATCCTGCCATGTACTTGGAGAGAAAAGGTTGTTTAAATATAAACCCTTTACGGTTTTCAAATATTCAGTGTTGTACACATCTCTGTTAATTTATCTAAGGTGGAGAGAAAAGATAGTCTCCTTGTGTCATTTTTAAACAAAAAGAAAACAGTATTTATAATATATACATAGAAATACTTCACTAAACATATAAGATCCAAAACAACGACATCTGCTTAACCTCTAAAGGTCAAGGTCATGTCATTTACACCAAGATAAAAAAGTCTAATTATAGTATCTACAGCTGTATGGGCAAAGGCTGGTTATTAGAAAAGAACTATTATAAACCAAACACAATTACACTGTAGAGAAACCATTAGATACTTGATGAGATTTTAATCTTTGAGCTGGTATCATTCTGCAAGTTAATCATCTAGAGAACAGAAAATCTGTTAGGAATGCAATTAAATGTACTAGTTCTATTAAAATTGAGCTGATATAGTTAATTGTAGTCCTAAAATAGCAATTTCCTCACACCTTTACTAAGCATTTTTTTTCACCTACTGAGTAATAGTCTATTTAAGGAACACTTTTCACTTAAACTCTCAAATAAGATTTGTGAATACTTTTGTTCTCTCACACTACCCCGTAGAAGTTGCGCTGACCTTTGCTATTCGACCTTGGCTTCCTAATTTGCTCTGAGAAGTCCAGCAAGGTCTTTTGTTTCAGTTACTGTTAGTCCATGGTACCTGCATTGCTAAAGCTTTCGGGAAGAAAATCACCAATGTTTCCTCCCAGCACACGACAGCAATTAGAAACTGACATGAAATGACGAGCCAATGGCAAAATTCACGTCATACAGTCATTTTAAGCATCAGCACTTCTGGCAAGCACATGATTTCCAAATATCAGTTTTAATGAATCCATACATCTTCAAAGTACTTGAAAGGGATTTGCAGCCTTGCTAGCCAATTGGGAATACAGGCCGTTCCTGCCTTTTTTGGAGAGAAACAGAATGAAAACAAAAAGGTATCCTAAGAGTGCATCAACTTGGCAATAGCTAACCTGCAACTGAACCTCACAGACCACTCCGTTTATTGGAGCATTTTAAATTGCTATGCAGGGAAGGGCGAAAAAAATCACGACTTCGGGGAGCGCCAGGGAAGCCGGGGCTGACACCGGAGCATCTCTCTGCGCGGATGCCGTTACGTAACCCCGGCCCGGCCCCCCCGGTCCGGATGCTCCGGCTGCGCCCCGGGGCCTCAGAGCCACGGCCGGGCCGGGCCGCAGCCCCAGCCCC
>VZSE01009823.1:1964065-1989360 GCA_013398275.1 Promerops cafer | reverse complement strand
GCCGAGCGCGGCTGCGGCCCTCTGCGCGCAGCGGCGGGGCGGCGCCGGGGCTCGGCACGGCACCTCGCCGTCCCTCCCGCAGCCGGCCCCGGTGCGCCAAGCAAAGCCCCGAGTCGGGGTGCTGCCGGCGTGTCGGAGAAACGGGGCAGCGGCGGGGACCGCGTAACGGGCTTCGGTCATGACATCAGGTCTGGAATTAAACGGGAAAGCATGTGGGCAACAGCGGGGCTGTACTGGAGCGAGAGGGACCTCCGTGTCAGGGGCGGGAGGATGGTGTCAGACAAAGGGGTGCCGCCGAGGGACAGAGCTGTCAGTAGCACCCTAAGGGCCCTTCCCCACCCAGGCTTGGTGACACAAGCACGACACCCAACCTTGCGCCGTCACCCTCCCGCAGTGGTCACTGCGTTAGCTGATCAATCTTTGTCATCCGATCATGGGAGGCTGTAAAAAAACACATTACATGCGCCAGAAAGCTGCCGTAGAAATGACTCCTCTGATTTAATTTGTATTAGGTTTGTGGGGGTTGTTTTGTTTTGGTAGGTTGGTGTTTTGGGGAGGGGGAGTTACTGTTTCTTCCCTGTAGATCCTCCATCACAGCTTTTCAACATCCTTGATAGCTTAAACACACCTTTGGAAAGGGGAAGCTGGACTTCTTGTGGAGAGAACCCACGGAGTGGAACAGGTCACCCTGCTGTGGAGCAGGCAGGTTAGTAGTGACTGTCTGGTTAGTGACTTGCCTCTGGCACCCTGGTCCTTCTGCTTGGGCCTGGTCACTCCCTGTCCCCAGGGCTGGTGCACCTCCTGCCCTCCAGAGATGGCTCTGAGGCCTCTCTTAGCAAACTACTCCTACTATTTACATCCCCCACCTTAGCCCTGCTCTGTGGTTCATGATAACAGGACTGGAAATAGATGTTGTCGTCCAAGAAAATCAATTGAAATCCCTGGAGAACTATATGCCACCGCCAGCAAATTTCAATAATAGAATGGGGAAAAAGGGCAAATACCTCCTAAAAAAAGTAGACTTACAGCATTCTATAAATTATTGAACCTACACTATTCATTAGGCAAAGACAGGCTGTGTGATGCTGGTTTATGTTTTCCCTATTTCTCAAACTAGCAGTTCCAGATTTGGCAGTATCATTGTGAAATGAAGGATCATTTTGGGCACCCTGGCATACAAAAGCCATAGCCATTTTCCTATTAAAGCAGAGACCTCCATAGAAGGATCCCTTGACATAACATTTTTTGTCTAACTTCTCAGATAACCTTCTTGGGAAAAGAGCTTAATTCTTTCAGCTGAGCCTGCAAGTCTCATTTTCAATGTAGTTGAATAAAGTTAGGAAATTCATTAAGTAACATTTTTGTTTTCTTTTTGGTGTTCAGTTTCCAAGAGCTGGAGCAGGAAAAACATTAAGCGGGACTTTGGTGGGTGTCAGTAAGTTTTCATGTCAAATCCACAGAAAGATTAAGTACGAAGCCACATACACTGTAGAACACAATTAAGATCAGATTATTAGAAAGTGATGCCTCTCCCCCAGTCAAGGTGCAAATGAGGCAATATGCCAATGTCAACAGTACAGATATTATTTACCAGTAAATGGGAAGGACAGGGGGGCGGGAGAGAAAAATAGGAAAAAGGAGGCAGGGGGAGTCAGGAGGGAAGAGAATGACAGAGACACATTGCTGGATAGAAAGGTATCACCACCTGTGGATCCAGATGGCATCCCGTTAGTCCTCTTCTGGTTTTCTCCATTTGGGGTGCCATGAAACGTAGAGATCAGTGGGTTAATACCTCCAGGTGTCCATGGGAACTAAGTACCTCCCCTCCATAGGAAGGGATGCTTTACACTGTCTTTTGCAACACTGGACCTGTTGCAACACTGTGGATCCTGTGCAGTCCCTTGGTGGAAGGCCTCAGAAATGAATCTGGGGGCGCTTTGAGGGTCTTTGATGGCTTATGATCCCTTCTAACACATGACAGCTGCCCCTGACATCAGCAAAGTCAAGCATGCCCCATCACAAGGGATGTATGTGTGTGAATGTGAATGTTCCCTGCGGATGTGACCTGCCCTGAGGAAAGGCAGCAGGAATGTCACAATTGGGCCAGTTGCATGCTCAACAACAACTGGCAGGATTAAAACACCATCCCTTCTCTGGAGAGGCTGCTTCTTATACGGCTCAAAGCCCAGAGGGTGGGAGGTTGTAGCTTCCGAGGGTGGGTGTTCATTCCCTCTGTCTTATGTGGAGCAGAGGCTTCACCACCACATCCCCAAAACCTCTCCCCATCCACCCCAGCCGCGGGGGGAAGAGTGCAACCCTGGCCTCAGCAAATGAGTCTCTGGCTACGGCTCCCCCCACCAAAACCAGCCAGAGCTGAAGTTCCAGCACAGCTGCTGAGTTGGCTTTCCTTGTGGATACACTCTTCTTCCCCAGCCTTGTTTACTTCTCCTTAGGCCTGGGATAATTGGACAGTAGTACCACCTTTACCTTATTTCAAGTTCACATCAGGTATCCTAACTCACAGTTCAGTTTCCCAGATTTGGGCAGGGTGGGCTTCATGCAGCTTCTTTTAGAGACTTTGCCAGAGTGGGCGAAGTCCTTTTATCACTGTAACAGTGTTTAACACAACTATGACTTTTAAGTCTCTTACAACACCAGGAGTGTAGTCACTTAGTTTTCTTCTAAAAGAAATAAGTAACAGGGGAGGGAGATAGAGGTGTCTTAAGGTTCATTCAAAAACATTTCAGACAAGAGGTCACTCAACATCTGTGACCTGAAAGAAATTCCAGAAAACTCTATTGTTAATTAGCTCACTTGTTCCTGAACAACTTACTCTTTAATAGTCTCTGATGATCTTGATACCAAATTCTTAAGTGGCTATTCTAGCAAGGTTTGGGTTTTTTTCACTAATTTGCCTATACTTAAACCAAAGAGAAACAAACATGTAGAAGGGCAGCTTAAATATTGTTTTAAAATAACACAGTTCTGTTACATAGACGGTGGATTACAAAGTGCCATGTATACACAGAGGTACTCTCATCTTCTATGGTCTTAATTATATAGAACTGGTTCTTAGATAACTGTAGTCATTCCCATTCTTTAAATCAGGCAGCAGGGAAGTTTACTAAATATAAAATGAAATGTTTACTTACCAGCCCTATGTGGAGGATAAGCAGATCGATGGACATTGAAAATATTTACTCACAGAACTTTAAGAAAATACTTCTATTTTCTCCTGTAATAAGCAATATTGTTGTTTCATTGCTATCATTTATTGTTAGGGGGGTGTGTGTTTGGCAAAACAGTACCCTTAGGCAAGACATAGATAAGAGACACATTTTTAATAAATATTTTTGTAAATTACACCTTGCATTTTTGCAAATTACACCTTGCATTTTTGCAAATTCATTGAATTATCAAAAACTGTAAGAGTACAGTAGTAATAACCAGTGAACAGAAGTGCTTTGAAAAAAAAGCATGAAGTAGAGCACCAAAGAGCATTTACGAGTGTGTGATAAAAACCAAATTAGGCAGAGGGAGACCTTGGGAGCAGGCAGAAGCTGTGAAAGGAAAAGGCAGGCCCCAGCAGATGGAAACTGGATGTGCCCTAGAGCAGGGGAGTGCCACAGGAGTGAAGAGCCATCTCCAGGAATCAGAAAGCACAGCTGCCATTCGGACCAGGATCCAGTAACCAGATCAACATCCCCTTTCTTTGACAGATACTGACCACCCAACATTATTTACTTTATTCTTTGAGACCTCTTTAGGGCTGAATTGCTTAGAATACTTCTAGATGAGCACTGTTGCACCTAAATAGCCTAAAATTACTTGTGTGAAAACAGTTTCCTGATGATGATGCAAAATTACTCATGGAAGGCAAAATGAAAACTGACTCTGAGCAGCTGCAGAAAGATCTGACAACAGTGAGCAATAGGGCAATGATGGTGGCTGAAAGTCTATGTCAATAACTAGAAACTAATGTAAACAGTAATGAAAATAACCCTAATTAAACTAACATAATAATGGGCTATACATTAGTCTTTATTACTTGGAGCCATTGTGAGTAGTTTTCTGCAAACATTGGTTTGCTACTCAGCAGTAGTCCAAAAGGCAAACAGTGTTAGAAATTGCTTCAAAAGCGGCAGACGACAAAGTAGGAAAGCTCATTACAACCCTAATAAATGTTTTTGCACTTGAGTGCTGTGTACAGTTCCAGTTCCTTTATATGATAATGTGAAACTAGAAAATGCATGTATGCAACCGAAAAAATATATTCAGAGGTATGGGAGTGCATCTGTGTGAGGAGATAATTCTAGCTGAAGAGCAAACTGAGAAAGGATTGTCTTTTGATCCATAAAACCCCCCATGATACATAGGAGGCTGACAGGAAGCAATCACACTGTTTTTTATCACACAAGACTTTGGGAAGACTCAGTAAATGATCAGGCAGAGGGTTTAAAACAGCAACTGGGAAGAACTTTTTCATACAGTGTAATTAAATCAGAGGGCTTGCTTCTATACTACACTATGAAGCTGAAGAGACAGAGGTTTTCAAGCCGGGGTTATACAAATGAATGAAGGACAGCTGTAGGCACAACAATTTCCTTTGCAGTTCCTGCTGAAAATGTGCCTGCCCACTGCCTGTTAAGAGTTGCCCAAGAGAGGACACTCTATCTGCCCTGTTTTCCCTCATCTCAGTTCCCAAGAACTGTAGAGAGCAGGACATTAGATTAAACAGACCTTTACACAGTCCTGTACAGCCACTCAAATGGCTTATTCTTTTCTTTCTGCACAGTTAGGTGTGAGAAACCAGAGACAAGCAGCATCCCTACATATGAAAGCATACTCCTGCTTTTCCCCATCTTTCCTGGGAGTGCAATCAGTCTCTTAGTTCTTGGTCTTTCCATTTGGGTGTTCTTCCATTCCCCCAGAGATAATTTGGAAAAACTGTTTTTATCTTCTCAACATTTTGCTCTTCAGTTTGTGTAGTGGTAGTCCATATGCATTGGTCTATTCATTTCAGCACCATTTTCGACTACCCTTTGTACAAGACTGGGGCACTACATAGCATGAGAAGCATAACATAAGATATGCATAGAATATACCAAAAATACTTTCCATATTCACAGATCATCACAAAAAATAAAATCTAAACTAGCTTGGACATCCCCAAAGGAAAAAGGAAAATTATGTCTTCTCATTGAAGAAACTGGAAAGGGAAGTAGAAACACCCAGAGATGATTTAAAACTGAAGTTACAGATAAACATATTAGATGATCACAATTTACAAGAGTTCTGTTTAGGATATCCCTATTAAAAGAAAGAAACCAGAAAAGCAAACCTGAAATGCAGTTTGTCTGAACTCCAAGAATTTCTGAAGACAAACATGATAAATCAGCTGGAGTGGTTCAATCTTGCATAAACAAACTCTGTATGGTTGATGGTATAGTTAACTATATCCACTCAAAGATAACACAAAGTTTGTTTCATACTTATTTTAGCAGTGGGTGGTAGTCCCATGGCCTCATTTTCAGCACATGCACGGTTTCTTTACTGCATAGACTGCAAAACCAAAGCAGTTGGAACACTTTGAACTATATATTTTAAACAACAGAGAAAAAAAATCTCTGGTTGGAAGTGTTATAACTACAATCCTTATAACCCTGCTGGCTATTACCAGCCCTCTACTTTCTATTCGAGATGCAGTTCTGTCAAGCTTCGGTATTTAAAGGACTTTTTCTTAGTAACTCCACTAGAATAGCTTTAAAAGGGTCACAGTGGTACAGTTTCCTCTGCACTCTCTGAGAACTACCTAAATAATCTATTTTTCCAAAGCAACAGAGGTTACCCAGCTTCAAAGAGTTTCAGAGGGTCTCCAGGATAAAATTCCAAGAATGCTGTTATATATGGCCATTGAGGCCACTTTTGTATCCTTGGCCTTGAAACAGGCAAAGGGTAAAACTTAGTGATACCTGTTTATGGACAACCCATGTCTAAAATTCTGGCCATAATTTTAAGTAGCTTAATTGATATGTTACCACATAGAAGAAAGGCAGCAAATTTTAATGTCCCCCAGCATTATTATAAGAAGTGAATTCAGAATAGAAGTGAATTTTGTGGACTTGATTAAAATTTAAAAATATCAGTGGGTCAAAACACACACTGCATGTATTCACATGTCATTGCCTTTGATTTTGTTTTGCTGATTAAACATAACTTCCCTCCTGCTATCCTTAGCTGTAACAGACACATTAGAAAGGGGATTTAGTGTGCCCAACATGAGCATTCCGATACTTAAAATAACTGTCAGCCATCTTGCAATTTTATTTGTGAAGCTGCTTATTTCAAGTTTAGAAAGTATTTCCAGCACATATTTGCATTTTCAATAGTTTTGATGTCCACATACTCTGCTCAATTAACAGTGCCCTGTTTAAAATGGCATCTGAAAAATTTACCCACTAGCACTTTCCAAAGGCAAAACTTGGTCAGAAGAGCTGGAAGAACTCCCAGAGAAACTTCTGTACTCCCAAGCCCAGGATCTGTAAACACTTTCTCTAAATATAGAGTAGGGTCTGATCAGCAGTTAACGCTTCAGTGTTCATAAAGTCCTGCAGATATTGTGTATTGCATGTTAACACTGGATTTGGATATCCCACACTTTGTGTTGGATGAAGCTCCACCTTCCCAAGGTCTGCAGAATTTCAAGAAAAATTCCTAATAAAAGAATTCAGGTATGGGAGCCAGCAGAAGTATACTGTTAAAGTAGATGAAATTGAAGTCTTGTACCAATTTAATTTATTTCTTAATTTTTTATAATCATAAAATGATTTCTACTGGACATAATTTAGTGTGATTTGTGAAATCTCTATTATCTCATTTCCAAAGGTACAAAAGTCTTGTTCAACACCAACAGAAACTATGGCTGATGAACACAGCTGAAATCTAAGTCACTTTTAGGTAAGCATGCTAAATTCTACTTGCCAACATTAAAGCACAGATACTGCAAAGTAACACACCAAAAACCTCAGACAGTTTTGGTCAATTGACTCAGCAATCAAAGGGAATTATGAGTGACACACGGTTTTTTTTCCAGTACAGGAACCTAATGCTCATTCTCACAGCAGACCAAGTTTTTTACTTACCTATGAAAGGACCTGGAAGGGCAGCATGCCATTTATCAGCAGTGCTATGTAACAATTAAACAGGGAGTGATGATATAGCCAGTCAAAAGTGTGTTTACACAAACTGTTACTTAGCCAAAGAACAGAACATGAATGTTTTCAGGAAATACACTGAACTCTAAGGAGAGCAATAATGATTTTATTCTAAGTATCTTCTAAAAACCTTTACCCAAATACTAAAAATGACTCCTTGCGAGTCACTTGATAGCCTGATTCAGCAGTGACTAAAAGGGAGACACCTGAAAACCAAACTCTACAAACAGTGTCTTGAACCCTGAGAAATGAAAGTGGGGAAAAGGTGGTTTTTTTGAGCTCAAGCCCAATTCTCTTCAGTTGCAGACCTGACTAAACAAGCTGGCAAGGGAGTTCCACACCCCACAGCAGGACTGCATACAGAGCACTGCTCTTCCCTGCAGTAGGAAGTGCAGTAGGTTGCAGGGAGTGCACGGAGTGCAGTAGCTCATTATTCCCAGAGACATTTAGTAATAAAAACAAGATTGAGAACAACAAGCAAATGGCACTGTTCTAATTTGTAACATCACTTCAAGCTGTAAAGGGTATCTTCCAACCCTCTGTGTACTCCCTCATGCAACTGTTAGGACCATTCCAACATGATTCTTCCTTCCCATGGCCAAACAGCACCACCAGTTACTTAATTTTTGAGTGTTTACCCTCCTAAGGATGTTTATATCCCCTAAAGACACAGGCATCCACCCCACTAAACTGGTGATCTTGGCAGAGGAGACTCATCAAGTGGCCAATTCTACCATACAAATGAGAAGTTGGGGTTTTTTCAGCTGCCTATACAGGGGTTCTCAGCATTTCACCTGTGCAGATCCACACCACCATCCAGGTTCTGCAGCATGTGTCAGACCCTCTGCACGAGTATGGTGTCTCTCTGTGTTCACAGAAGAGGACTGATGCTTTCTGAAAATACTGGACTCACTGCACACATTGACTGAACAGTTAAGGCTGCAAAGGTGCTGCCGGACAGCTCTGGAGTTTGGGATTTATGGCAACCTGGTAAGAATTATTTTCTCTGTGCAAATACAGAAAACTCCCAAATGCTACTTGAAATTTACCATGAAGTGGGGGGGGACGACAAAACAAAACAAAACCAATGAAATAAAGACACAGAAAACCCAAACTGGAACTTTTTCAGGGGAACACAAGAGAAATGGCAACCCTCCTTACAACTAACCTTCAGACTAGAGTCAGAGACAGGATCTAATTTTCCAGGCTCAACCATAAATCTGTTTTTTCACTAATTTCTAACAGCTACATCAAATTAAGCAGGAATTTTACAGCCTGGTTAACCATGCAGCCCTTACTCAATCCTGTTCCTTGTGCTGAGTGAAACAACTGCACTTGGGGAAAAGAGCTGGTCATGTCATAAAGGACTGCTTTTTAACAGGTACTACTGGAATGGAGGGAAGTAAAAGGTTTCTCAGGCAACTTTTACTCTGCAACTTGCTCCCATTTGAGCATTTGAATTCTAATATTCTTTAAAAAAAAAGAAAAACTGGGGTTTTTTTTAAATACATGGTTTGTTACTTTGAATTTAAACTCCTGAACCAATTGATGAAGGGACGATATGGGAGATGCTGGGAAGCAGGAAGCACTCAAGGGTGTGCTTCTCCTCTAGAGTGCATACAACTAGAATTCCTCAATTTTATCTGTATGTCGTATTTTAATAACCAGGATATTTCCAATTCAACAAGTAGTATACAGGAATACACGTAAAAGTAATGGCATTTGAAAATTATCTGTGCACATACTTTGAACTCTCTTCATTTACTCTCAATCAGTGCCAAAATCGTCTTCATCCTGCTGAAAACTTGACTTGTCCAACTCTGACTTGAACATATGCATTGAAAGCTTCTGGAAAAACAAAAAAACAAACAAAGCACCCCAACCCCTCAAAACTAACAAAAACAAACCCACAGCCCTAGACTCCACAGTTTCCCCACAGTTATAGCCAAAAGGCTTAAGGATAAGAAAGCATAAATATAAGAAGCTTTGGTAGTCTGACAGAGTCAAATGTTTCTTTCACTAAAAAGCATAATGAATAATTTTGGCCCAAAGCAACAAAATATTTAAGAATGTACTTTGAATTATTTTCTTGATTACAGCAATTTTCTTAAATCTAGATCAATATTGTCATGTCTGCTAGCCTTGTTAAAGTTACTTCATTTTCTTTGACTTTACTGCTGTACTTCACTTTTCAAAGCAATTTGGATCATGAGAGATGTCTTCTATTTTAACAGAATCTGAATCATTATCAATTAACCAGTCAAGTCAGAAAATGCTGGCTCTTTTATTTCCTCCATCATTGTAATTTCCATCTTATAGGAAGGATTCAGGTAAAAACAAGAGCAATTTTTGTAATACAAGCTATGTCTGTAATACAATACTACTATTACAAGAACAACCACCAGTTAACAGTTTTTAAAGCCTACATAATTTTCAAAACTGCATGTCTGCATATTCAGAAAGAAAAAGGATCATAGAGAGATGAACTAGGTAACAATTAACAAAAAAAAGTTGTCACTGAAAAAAGCTGTCACTGTCCTCAGGAACCATGTCTAGTCACGTTTTCAGTCAGTCATTCAGTCAGTCATAGCTGAGGGTCATGTCATTACTTAGTTTCTGTAGAAAAAACACAAGTACAAAAATAGCATCAAAAAGCAACGTACCTATTTTTATTTTAAAGTACATATTATAAACTGTAATCATTACAAAAGCATATAAATAAGGCTTTCAATATCTTTAGAAAAATAATATTAAAGTTTTAAGCATGCTTCTCTAACTTTTAAAGAAGCACCTATTTCTCTGAGCAGTATGTAAAAGCCAGCATTTTTCTGCAGTATACTGTTGATATAAAATACAGCTATTTTCTTCAATGTATATCACAACTATGAGACATGTTTATATGTATTTATGTTATATATGGTTTTTTAAAAACATTTTTGCAGAGCAGTAAATAATTAAGATATATACATATTAACATCAGCATTTTAATAAAGGTTTAAGTCAAAAAAAAGAATGCAAATGAAATCAATGATGCAGGACTTCTTCTGGACAAGAATAACCAAAGACAATAATAACCAAGCATTTTATGACAGAATAAATGTTTTTTTTCAACTTAGTCATTAACTAAATAATTATTTAGAACACCCAAGTTTCTTCAGCAGGGGAAAAATGCAATTAATCCATTTGCTGTGGGTTGAAGTCAATCAGCAATGAGTATCAAAAGCCACAGAACTTAGCTCCACGTAACTACGTCTGGCAGTTCTAAACAAGGCTAGTTAGAAACTCTGCTTTCTAAGGACTATTTGAAAGCTTTCTGAAAGGCATTTTGTGTGGATTTGGGGTTTTTGTTTTGTTTGGTTGTGGGTCTCTTGTTTAGTAGTCGGGGGGGGGGGTTTCCAAGGATGGGGGCGGTATTTAAATAGAACTACTAGGTAGCAATGAAGAGATTAATTGGAATGCCACAATGCATTCTTCTGACAGCAAATTCTTTCCCTTCCCTTCTAGTTTTGAATGACACAGTGTGTGTAACTGGCATCAGACACTGCAGTGAGCTTTTCACAAAACACTCAAAGTAACACAAAGCCCTCAGTGGAGACCACAAGCTGGTCAACAGCAAGATTTTTAAGACAGGCCTGCTTTTAGCAACTGCCTAGAAGTAGACATTGTAGTTGTCTTCTCTGATTTAGAGTAAGATAGTTTGAAGTGATTATTTCAGCCATTAATACTTAGCATAAAAGGGGACAACCTCACACCCCAAAAAACTCACATTAGAATTAAAGTGGTGAAGAGACCTACTGGTCTGTATTTCCATCTTTTCTCTGCTACTTTTAACTACTCACATAAACAATTGAATTTTCATTGACTTGTAGGAGAACCAAAGCCTGTAAAATTCATTAGGTGGATTAATTCAGAATATTTATAGACGTGTATCCAAATTTGCCTGATAAACAAAGTTTGTTGCAAGGTAACAGGAAGTTCTTATAGTCAGAAGTTTGCATTGCAAAAGCATTATGAGGAGCATACTGTTACCATAAAGCCTTTTTTAAGAAACAATTTTGTAAATCGTATTTTAAAAAAGACTATTTGCATAAGAAGGCGTTGGGTCAAAACTTCAAATGTGTTAAAAAAATAAATATTTTACTTAATTATTCCACTGAATGGCATTTATTTTCATATAGATTCTAAAATTCATAGGTCTTATAATGAATTTTCATCAGAAAACCTTGTATGGAAAAGACTATTTCAGAAATCCAGCCACCTAGCTAGAGATGAAAGGCAAGCAGTACAGAAGGACTTCAGAAAGGATTTTTTATTAAGAGGCAATGATTTCCTTAAGTGAAAACTCACGGAAGTTTTAGCTAGGAAGGTTATTTCCTACAGCTAAAATTCAAAATGAAAGAAGTTAGTATTCTCACACCTTAAAAAGAACCCACAACTGTTTCAGAGGTAGAGAGAATTGCATCTCTTTTCTCATGCACGATTTAATGCTTTAATTGAAAGCAAAATATAAGCCTCCAAATTACTGCAAAGCTTGTCAGTCAGTCCAGTGCAAAGTCAGGCAGTGGGAAAATCACTTACATAAATGCAATCTTTCCTTTTAGGTACCACTTCATTTGAATTTGAGAAACCAACTAAAGGACAAATGAACAAGTAATTCTGTCTGTCTAGCCTGAAAAGAGATAGATGCCAAGATAACCTGCTAAGAAACTTGTAATCCGGAAGCTGATCTACAGAAAAAGTGGGGATAAACGATTTTTCTAATTTTGGTTGAATGTTGTATTTACACTTCTCCAGAAAAAGTACACAAGGCAGACCTGGTATTATATTACCCTTCACATCATAGATAACTATGTCCTGTAGGGACACAGATGCTGGGCTTTTATTGCTGAAAGCAAAAGTCACATTAAAAACAAACAAAACGTTGTA
Organism: Promerops cafer; assembly: GCA_013398275.1. NCBI lineage: Eukaryota > Metazoa > Chordata > Aves > Passeriformes > Nectariniidae > Promerops > Promerops cafer. The sequence goes on along the minus strand of VZSE01009823.1, from coordinate 1,977,220 downwards.
CAAAGATAAAAGCATGGGTACAAGTTACTTAAAATCACCAGAGCTGCTGATTATAGAAAAAAAGTTTCAATTTAGTTTTAGTTATAATTCCATGCAGAAAAAGAATGCCCAGAAATCCAACTTATTAAAAAAAAAGTTGTGTATAAAAACTAAGGCCACATTTAGTATCTGCTGCTTATCAAAAGAGCAACATGGAGGTCCTTAGAAGAAAAGGAAAAAAAAGAACACTTTGGGCAAAAGTTTTTTTTGGTCTTTGCAACTCTGGGGTCACAAAGAAGATCTATACAAAAAAAGGTACAAAGAGTGAAGCTTAGAGGGCAACTACTGATGCAAAGAGAGTCATGTGATATTTTCTGAATTAGTTAAATCAAAACTTTATGTCCCCTAGAAAGATATTATGGTACTGCAAATATCTGGAAGCTATAGTAATATTTAAGAGTTATTTTGTAGAAAACAGGGCTTAGGCTTTTCTCCCCCAACTACAGTCTCCTTTGGCAATAGTCTTAATGCTGAAAAAAATAAAAATAATTTTAAAATGTGATGAAATTCGATATAATTTGAAGCAAAGCAGTGTTTTAAAAGAACAATTGAATTTTGGTCCCTGAAGGCAGTAAGATATAAAACAACTCTAGGACTTTAGCCAACTTTCACAGGTCATAAGCATAAAATAATAAAGTTCTCAAACTAATTATCTCAAACACATATCTCAATTCCTCCACCACAGGCTCTATTATATTTTCTCCGCTATCACGTATTTCAGCTACACCTGATTTCTGAGAACACAGATGACCCAAATATCCCAAACCTTTGGTTTCACCTGACAATCTAACCTGTTCCCCCCATCCTTTTTTTATTTACACCTTCACTCTTCTGCCCTTCAAGGGCTCAACTTTCATCTTTAACCAATGCCACTGAGGGCACGTGATTGTAATGAAAAAAAGACGCACACAAACTTATGTCTGTTTCATTGTTTATTTTTGCATACTCTTTTCAATGTCAGCTGATTCTCCCAAGTACAAACACGATATTGCTATGACCCTCCAGATTGACTTTTATCAACTGGTTATTTTTTTCTTCAAGAATTATAGAAACTGATTTTTATAAAATAAAGTGCACGTGTGTATATAGAAGCATACATACACCCATATATATATACATATATATGTATGCGTATACACACACAGATATATCAAAAATTCTATTTCAATTTGCTAGCTAAGAACAGATTTGGAGTTTATCATTATATGTTTGCATCTAACTTCCAAATCTTTGCCTGTCACTGTCTCGGGTAGCTGGACTTGAGGGCAGGCGCGAGCTGAGGCTGGGTGGGGGCACTCACCTGCTCAGTAAGTCCTCTGGCGCTTGTTGGGCTCCTCCGAGGGCGAGTCTGCCAGCCTCACTTTCAGCCTCACGCCATTCACAATCTTGCCATGCAGTGCAGTTATGGCCTCGCTGGCGCTTGCTCTGTCTGCAAATTTTGCATAGCCCACATTTTTTCCGGCCACAAGGTAAACACTTATCAATTGTCCGAAACGACTGGGGGCGGGGGGAAAAGAAGAAAAGGTAATTTACAGATTTTCCTGCAACACTTCCAATCTGAAGCACATATGATTTGTTAACTGCAAAACCAGTATTTTTGTGTCTATGCTCTCAATTTGCATATTCCCTTTTCTTGAATTATGGGCAGAAGTACAAATGAACACCAAAAGTTCACAGATGTTTCCTATGAAATATTACAATAGAACCACAAATATCAGTGATTTCTCTCTTATTTAAAAGAATATGTAAAGCTGACCAATCCTACAGTCCCCAAACATTAAATGGCACTCAAAACACCCTACAAAAACAAAACAAGAAAACACCCCAAACCAACCAAAAGTAAGACATACACACCCAAGTCAGCAGATAATTTAGAAGTTAAACCTGTATCTCACTTAAATGAACTTACTCAGCTGTGATTTATCTTTGAAAAGGTCTCACTGAAATAACTCAGAAAGCAAGCACTGCAGCTTCAGGGAAAAATAGAGATTTCCAAGTACTCAGGAGATTCTTAGACAGATCCTTAAATATTTTTTAAAAATAGCCTGCTTGCTTCTCACTGAAGTTATACTGAAGTGTCAAGACTTGGGTCCATAGCCTTTTCCTCCAACATCTGATTAAGAAAATCCACTATATCATATAGGTACAATCTTGAATTTCACACAAAATGTTTTCCTCTCCTGGTGCTTTTAAAATATTTTGGCTTTCCAAACATTTATTGCAAATTCAAGCTATTAGAAAAGGGAAATGTCTCTTTTTTTCAAGAGTATGCTACAAATTATAATAATATAAGATACTGGAGAACTGATAATTACAGAATTTTTTAAAGATGGCTAAAATTATCTCAAGTCTTTGATCCACACAGGGAGATAGAAAGAAGAGTTGAAATAGTGTTAGTAGGATGCAAACCGTTATAATGTATCAGAAAAAAACTAACACCCTACAGTTGTTCCCCCTAGGTTACTGTGGAAATATATCAAAGTAGTTAAATGCCTTACAAAAATATGTAAAAGAAAATGCAAAATGAATTAGGAAATAGTAACTGGAAGTACTACTTTTTTTTTGTTAAAAATCTACATTAAAAGACTAGACATTTTACTTCAGGTTCAGTTAATTGATAATAAAGCTGCAATACTGATGATACGGCATCTATGTTTCAAGGTGAGCCCCATTACACATCTCTTTCAAAAAGTAATTGTTACCTACTGTTCACTTAGGACTTACTGGTCACTGTGCACTGCCTTTTCTGGCAAGAGTTTTCAGGCCCTCTTTTTTGCTTTCAATATTTACTTTCAGTATTTCATAGTTTGTTTCCTTTTTGTTAGGGAGCACTTATTTGTAAACAGAGTCTTACCAGAACACATCCTCTAGTACATTTACAGGTAAAGGATGGGGATGAAAAAGTATGAAAAGCCTTTCCTTCACAGAAGTGTCAGGTGGAACTTTTTTTTTGGGTGGTGGAAGTATGGCATCTGTTTGGGGCTGCAGCAACTGTGGGCCAGAAGTTCCTCCAAATACTTGCTGAAACAAGGGAAGAAAATGCAAGTATAAGTTAACTAGTGGGGGGGGGCAGAGGAAGTAATTTTACCTTTCTTACCATTTTTGTTCCATCACAGGACATAATTAGGCCCTGTGAGTTCTGATCTTCATTACTTTATTTACTTTAGTTATTTCATTAAATTGGACAATAAATTCAAATAAGGTCAGACACCTTTCCGGGAATAAAAATGCACCAACCAACCAGAGGTACATCTTAAAAATGCAGCACATGAAACAGTTTGCAGAAGCAAGCGAGCAGTGTTCTTTATTGGCATATGTGAAGTTTCTTACAACAATTCAGAAGAAGATCAACACCATCCATGATCTGAACTTACAGGAGGCGTCCTGTACTGCTGAACCATCGCGCTGTTACTGCGCAACGCTGACGACACCTGGGCTGTCACCAGCTGTGTTGCCATTTTCCTGATAAGGCTGCAAGCAGAAGTGATCATAAACTACTTTAAAAAAAAGAGCTAAGTTACGGTAATCTTAAATTTAGCAAGAAAAAGTAAGTTTTAATGCACATCAGAGTATCTCTAGAAATCTGTAATGTCACATAGATAACGAAAATCAAGACAGGTTTTCATGACAGCCTACGGAGAGATCTGAAAGCCTGCACGCTAGCTGCAACTCACTGAAAACATTCATTCATTACCACTTACAGATACAAAACTACTCCTTGGGTTTTTTAACACTCTAGGGGGAAAAAAGATCAAATTAGCTCCACAAGAGCCCACTACATTTTGTGAGGAATGCCTAAAAAGCAAAAGGGACAAAAATATTTCACCTGTTTTGGTAAAGAACACAGAGATTCAGTTCAGAAATCAAAATATTACCATAGAAAGTTTACTTGCAGCTCTCATTTTCCAGTGGTTTTTCTTTGTTCTATTGCAGAGTAAGAAAAAGCAATTGCTCTTTTTGCATAGATACACAGCCTGTGCTGCAAGACCATGTAGGAATTATAGAAGAATGAAGGTTGCAATGAACGTTGATTTTAGTTCAGATCAGCCATGCACTCCTGAAGTGAATCTCTCCACTATCCCTCCTTACTGTCTTCATCTCCCAGAACAGGTTTGACATAAACTAGACTCCTTTAGGACAAAACTTAGGCAAAACACTCACTGCAGGAGAGTACTTAAGCTGCTCCAGCTTGTACTGGGCATTCAAAACACAGGAAGAAGTCAGAGATGGTCAAACACCTGAGAAGTCCCCATACTGTGCTGAATTCAGATCCTCAGCACCCAAAAGTTGTACTCTACATAAGTGCTTCACAAAACTACTACTTGCACTACAGCAAACACAACCAAGAGATGAAGTACATAAATCTGGTTCTAATTCATAAACCTCATCAAAACTACACTGCAGCCTTGTTACATGTTACAGATATATTGACAGATTCTTGCCAAATCTTAGATTTTTCCATAGTATCTTAAGAGTATATATTTTAATATTTTATCTACCAAGACTACCAAATTTCAATAGGCTTATTCTAACCATTCAAAAAGAAAACCCCAAACCAAACAGTTTCAGAAAATACTATCGGCAAGTATGGCACAAACTCACAGTGATACTGACATTACAGCTTATGTTAAAAATTTGTTTATTTTATATTTTGCTCTCCAGAACAGAACTTACAACTTTCTAAGTTGTACTTACTCTGAGCTATCATTCCCATCTTCTAGGAAAATGACAGTTAGTCGATTTCCAGGAGGATACTCAAACCCGTGTAGTTTGTACTTGGCATATATAGCTGAGGCAGCAGTGCTGTACTGAATCACAGCTTACCCTGCAAGCACAGTGCACACAGTGTCAGCAGGAAATGGATAAATCCTCAGAACAAACTACACTCATATAAGCTCATTTAAACTGCACATCAGTCACGGATGACACAAAATTCTTAAGTCTTTTTACCACACATCATTATTACCTCATCACATTTATTTGTGAAGGAAGCTTCAGTGAAATTTACTAGAGACAGATGAGCTGTATTTATGCTAGCTTGAAAAGCTGGCAGTAAAACCATACAAGTGAAAGCATATCTTCCTCACTACTCCAGAACTAGTAACAAAAGGATACATAATTGTATTTTATAATGCAATTATCCCATCAACGGCAAAATTTCAAGAACTGTAAAGTTAAAATGTAACTTTCTGAATCATTTACATTTCAAGTTTCTTGGAGAAGAGATGATTTCCGTATTTGTCTCAGCAGCAGTAAAACAAGACTGAAACCGAACAATCTTTCAACAGAAAACATGATCCATTTTTGAATTATTTAATTCCATTTACCCATGTCAGCTTCTACACACACACGTATTTCAGAATGAAAAATTCCAAAGATCCATTAAGAGATTTTACTTCAATGTCTAATAATTTCTAAAACTACTTCTTCATTTATTCTGCCTCAAACTATTAATTTGACCAAAACCCACTTATCATGACTCTGATTCCATCCTTCTTGAGTTTATTATCTGAAAGTAAAGGTATAAGCCCTTAAGGGCTATCTGTAAACAGTGGTTCAAACAAAACTGAATTTTTGGGTGTATGCAGTGATAGCAGCAACCACTGCTTGTTTCCAACAAGTTTATTTCGCAGTACAAATTAATTGAAGTACAATTACAAGGGATTCCCTTCAGAGAAAAAAGACAAAAATCTTTTGTACTTTTACTTACCACTATTGGTATGAGGGTCTCGCTGAACATCACAATATTCCAGACCTGGAACTAAATCAAAGAGGGCGAACAGCTGCTCTTGAATGAAGGGGAGCCGAGATACCACCGACAGGCGTTTGGACACTGGTTCTTGAATTCTGGTCTCAGCTTTTTCAAAGCTACAAAATTCTGGCTGCATACCTGAAGAATCAACCAAATAATTTGAGTCACCATACTCATATGCCTTCATTTCATGCATATGTTGCATTTGACTTTTAAAAGTAATCCAAGTCAATTATATACTAAAGGTCACATGTTGATTTCACCAGTGCAGGTCACAAAATAACTGGCCAACCAGAGCAAAGCAAACCATAAAAGAGAGACATGAAATGCCTGGCTAGCTTCTAACTTCAATATCCAATCTACTATTTAAGTGTTGACCTAAGCCTCCATCAGCCTCCCTTCCTCCAAACCACATTATTACTTAGTGACCATATGGGAGACTACAGATAATTTTTAGTGTAAAAAGCTGTGACTTACAAAATGGAAGCGTATTTCCTCTTAGTTCTGGCCTCATGGTATTACTGTAATAATCGTGTTCAAAAGACTCAGATGACTTATTTTTAGGTTCAGCCAAAATGGCCCTGTAGCCTGAAAGAAACAACCACACACACAACACCTCAGCACACAATCTCAGTTATCTGACCAGGCCCACATTGTCCAAGTTCCATATTTAGAAACATATTATTCAGAAAACCCAGTAAGTGCTGGCTTTAGAGGAATAACTAAATTACAACTCCTGAAGTCTGCCCAAATAATTTTGTGAAAGTTAACAGCTTTCCAACGTTTCAAATGTTTTCAAATGTTTCAAATCTCCTACTCACAAGTTAAGCCTAACAGAGGCTAATTGCCATGAGAGTGACTGAACACTGGCACAGGTTGCCCAGAAAGGCTATGGAGTCTCCATGCATGGGGATATTCAAAAGTCACCTGGACATACTCCTGGGCCACCAGTACCCAGGTGACCCTGCTTGAGCCAAGTGGTTGAGCAAGATGACCTCCAGAGGTCCCTTCCAACTTCAACCATTCTGTGATACTTAGCAGGATTCTGAGATGCTCCAGAAGCCATCACCTGAACTTCTGTCCTAAAACAGTAGTTTATGGATGTTTTACACTGATCTAGGTTTTGCTTTTATGAAAGAAAGAGGTATTACACTCAAGCTATCCAAATGATTTCATTTTAACCTCACAGCAAAAAGGAAATAAAATTTGACTGCTAAGTAATTTCAGGCTCATAATCCTATGCACAAATATAATTTCTGTAGAACCACTTATGACAGATACAATGCAGAACCACCACACACATCACTGAAGAAAAAAGAATCAAACAAAGCCATAAAAAAAACACAGAACAACAAACAACCACACCCCAAGTTGTTTCATATTTGTGATTAAGCAACATTGAACAGGAGGTCGGACTGGAAGACAGCTGTTAGGCTTTTGGGGAAACCATTCTTCTCCTGGATGAATAAACCCAATTCCCTCTGCCTCTCCTCCAAAGTCTTGTGCTTCCAGCCCCTGACATTTTTCCACCAGCCTCACTCAAATTCATTAACTTTTGGTACTAGAACATAAATGACAAATTATAAATCACAGAATGGTTTGGGTTGGAAGGAAACTCACAGATCACCGAGTTCCAACCCTGCCTCGGCAGGGACACCTTCCACTACACCAGGTTGCTCAGAGCCCTATCCAACTGGCCTGGAACACTTCCAGGGATGGGACACCCACAACTTCTGTGGGCAAACTGTTCCAGTGCCTCACCAACTAGCTGGTAATAAATAAAGCATATGAAGTTTTTTACCCTGTAACAGATAAACCATGACACTAGACAAAAACAAGCACCCTTCCCCCAATTTCAGTTACCATGAATTTGTTCTTAAATAAATGTAATCACAACAGAATCCCTATGTATCATGAAATATATTTTATATAGTAATTAATTTTATATCAAATACATTTTATTAAAACTGCCTATTTGCAAGGACAAATTAAAATATTTTCCTGTGTATGAAGCCTACACTACAGACCAATAATAACATATAAAAGAAAACTGTGTGTCCATTTCCAAACTCTTCTCACTGATCCTACTTGCAGTTTGGTCCTGAAAAAAACGTAATCAGGTGATTGTTCTCACTGAATGTTAACAATGCTATTATTTATTTGCAATAGAACTTGGTTTCAACATGCTTCTGCATCATGAATAATTTGCCTGCAAACAAAACTAGAAATTAAAGGTATATTATGATGATACAGTTATTGCAAAAAAACCCTTAAAGAATTCACTCAGACTCTTACTTCGATCACACTCCTCAATTGCTCGGGCAGCTTGTGATGGTTTCAGGTACCTGACATAGCCCAAACCTTTACTTTCTCCAGTAGTCTTGTTTTTAATAATGCTGCAATATTCAATGTCTCCATACATCTAGAACAATTAAAAAACGTATTAATTTCCAATATTTGAAAACCATTAAAAGTTCCATGCGCTATGCCCTTCTAAGAAATTTAGAAAAAGGCATTTTAAAATAACAACAAACAGCGAATCAGAACCTTAAACTTCTCTCGCAGATCCTCCTCCGTGTAGGTTTTTGGTATCATAACAAAGATTCTTGTAAGCTCCTCATCTTCGAGATCTCGGTGGCTTCCAGAAGCTCTTGACTGTGCAATAAATACCTAATGAAATAATTACATAGACACCAATTACTGGCAAAAGGGTCTAAGACACATATCAACATATCAAGTGAAATAGTTTAACTGTCTTTGTATCTATTGTTCACATAAGCTGGCCTTAGCATGGAGAAAAAAGAACATCTGTGACCACCTGTGATAAAAGACCTAGAAATATAATAAACCCCAAACAAGACAGGGGCCAGAGAAGTTCCTTACTGGGGATAATAGGGAATGGTGAGAAATAACACTGCTGATTCAGCAGCACTGTCAACATCACCAGTGACACGTGAGGTAGCAAAGAATGCATTATTGTAACAGGCCTAGTAGGGCAGTAGTAGAAACAAATAAGGAAGCAAGGAAACAAGAAAGCCTAGCAGCTTAATAAAACTGTGCTACTGCAGTTCACTGCTCAGCGGGGCCAAAGTTTACAGGTCTACTGCTCCATGAAGGATCATAACTTCTCATATCTCTTACTCTTAAAATCGTTCTTAGTTAGTGAAATAAATTTCGTCTTAGAAGTGCACACTAGAAGACAACCCAAAAAAAACCCCACAAAAATCACAAACAAAAACAAAACAAACAAAAAAAAAAGAAAAGAAACAAAACCAAAACAACCAAGTAAGAAAGACACAACTTTCAAAGTAAGCCTCTTATGCAAAAGTACCAATTGATTTCACAGAGCTCCTAATTTATTTTTCTAATAGCCAGGCAAGGGCATGATGAATACAAGTCAGATCTTTTGGCTTCTGATGGTAAGTTCTTCAGAAAAGATTTCACTGACTCAATTGTATTGTCAAGTGAAACACATGGCATCTTCTTTCACTCTTCAAACTCATTCATACTTTCTTAGTACTTGATGAATAGGAGAGAAAATCAGGAAGCTGAAAGCTGACAGAACAATTCCATAGATTAAAAAAAAAAAGTTTTGAAAAGGGTTCACAAGCTACAAAACCAATATAAAACACACTGGCAAAAACAGTTCTATTTATTCGCAACTATCTTGCTTACAACACTTAAAACAGACGAAAGAATCTTTGTCACAAACACCGCCTCGCTTCCGGGTGCGGCATTTTCCGCAGGCCTGCTACGGCTCAGGCCACCCGTGGGGTCCCGGGGAGGGGACGGGCGCCGCCGCCTCCCACGAGGGCCGCGGGTGGATGTGCCCGGGAGGGGCCGGCCCGCCCCGGCAGCGCGGCCAGGCNCCCCGGCCCGCCCCCGGCCGCACCTTGATGGGCTTGCTGTCGGGGAGCAGGCTGCGGCCGTGCATCTCCTCCATGGCCCGGCAGGCCTGCGAGCTGCGGGCGAACTTGATGAAGGCGATGCCGCGGGACTCGTTGGTGCGCCTGTCCCGCAGGAGCCAGATGTTCTGGATGTCCCCGAAGGGCGAGAAGCGCTCCCGGATCAGCGCCTCCGTGGTGTCCTTGCCCAGCACCACGAAGACGCGGCTGTTGGGCGGCTCGTCCAGGCACTCGGCCGAGAGGCGGATGCCGCTGCTCTCCTCCATGGCGGGGCCACCGAGCACCGCAGGCTTCTCCGGGGTACAGAAGGGAAGCGCAGCCGCGCCCTTTCCGCCGCGGATGCAGCGCGCCCGCCCCTTCCACCGCCCCTTCCGCCGCCCGCCCCGCGCGGCTCCGCCGTGCCTGCAAGGGCGGGGGCGGCGCGCGTTCTTCTGTTATTTTCCGCAAGCAAATTAAGTATGCAGAAATCCCCCCTCTCTTTCACATAAGCAGATGCAGTTGTCAAGTAGAAGGATAACACTTGGTACTTTTTCCACAGATCTAAACGGGCTGCGTTGAAAAAAGTAACGTTCTCTATTCAGGAATATTAACAGTGCCACACTGTTGGAAAAGATGGAAAGCACAAGACAGGACCAAATCTTTGGGGTTTATATGGCTGTACAGCAGGACAAGCTGCAGGATTTTCTTACTCATATCCAAACAAAAACAAAGGCGAAACTAAGAGGTGACATAAGTGCAGTGTTGGAGGAGACATACATAAAAAAAAAAGCTTTTTCTTTTGAGGTATGATAGCCTTACAAGGATATACTATCACAGCTGTTGACTTTGCAATACGGCAGATTAATTTGAACTACAGTTCCACAGAAACAAAAATCCTCATTCCTTATATTAAAATACTGGTACAATTTCCAATACTCGGTACACCAGGTCAGAAGCTTTCCCAGAACACTGTAGTGCCAATGGGCAGATTTTAATTTCTGATTCTGGAGAGCTTTCAGAGTTTGTTTGCTGGTCACTACCCTCTACTGGCATCGTGGTGTGCTGCATACATTTCGCGTCACTAAATACCGTCCCCTACTAGTACGTTATGATTTTTGGTTTTTCTTGTGCTTTTCACAGAGAAAGTCTTGAAAAACAGTGAAACATCTAAAAGGGAAAGTATTCTGTGTGGGTTTAGTTGGTTTTGTTTATATTACTTGAATATAAATTATATGGATTAAATCAATATATTAGTTACAAATACAGTCCTGTGTCCCATGGTTTGGGGTTTTTTTTCTGACCGTCCCCGTGCTTTAGAATTGCCTTAGAATTGTGTAGCTTTTTTTCCCCGTGATTTCTAGGAAATGTTTTGTGACATTCACTTTATACTGGAATTTCCTTCAATATATCATCAGCATATAGTAACTATTTTTCCCAATAAAATCGTAGTGAACAAATCATACAGATGTTAGCACAAGTTTTTAAAAGAAAGCAAACGAAGTGATATCTAAATTCACTTCAGACAATGGGAAGAGTCAGCTCTGGAGGACAGAAGAGAAATGTGAACATGTCATTACACGTACTGCAGTAGTCTTCAGTACAAGAACAGGCTTCTGTTGAAAGAGACAGGTTTTAGCAGATTTGGAAGGAAACTATAATGGTTTTTCAACTTCTGTCAAGAGATTCCAGGAACTGGCTATTGACAATCTTTTTTCTAATGCCCTTCATTGGAGCACAGCCTTGTAGAATTCAATGTCAATCTCATGCTCATTTTAAAAATCTGTATGAAATAAAAATTGGATCTTCTGGATATTGGAATTGCAAAGATATTCACATAATTTAGAAGTAGTAAGTAGTTGTATATGAAATTATACAAAGAACTGCAACTCTCCATCATGCAAAAAGGATTTATATTTTAATTATTAAAGTGACACAAAGTATACCTTGTGCGTTTTATATTTTATGCTCCTATCCTGCTGGATTCTACTGGACTGATTCCCTCTTTCAGACTGTTTAGAGTAATAAAGCGTCCCCCCAAATGACAAAATTTTCTCAAGTAGTTTTCCCAATTGCATTTTGAGGAGTGCTATTCCACTGCCTTTCTGAACAGAGAAACACACTGAACCTGAGAAATGCACTGACATGTCTCCTTGTGATTCTTTTAGGGCATCTTAGGGGGTTTCTGTATGTTGTACCCAAGGAAACCACGTGCAACTGGCTAAAGCCTGCACTTCTGTCTGAGTAGGCATTGTGCATCCCTGCTGACAAAAGGTGCATCATACCTCAGATGCATCAGATGTAAGGTGCTTCTACCTCACTGCAGCATACCTATAAAATTACAATGGCGGCACAACCCCATGGCATTGACAAAATCCATTTTCCTATTTTTGCCCTCCACAAAAGGCTGAAACTAATCTATCTCAGGCCAACACATGAGGCCGCAGCCCAGTGTACACTGTGCTTGTTTAACTCGCCGTGCAGACAGAACAGAGACCCCAGTTTTCTCCTAATATCCATCAATGCACACCAGGCCAGGCTTCTGAACGAGGTTTTATCCTGACAGCATGTCCAAAGCCTGTGCAAGTCAGAGAACAGTCAAACCAGTGTGATCATCTTTGTCACATTTCATCTCTACACAAATTTCAGGTTCCACAGTTCTTTACAATTAAATTGTTACAGTAAATTTTTCACTATGTGTTCTATGCAATGGAGACAACTACAGTTTTACTTTCTTCAGTCTTGAGTACTATTTGAGAGATTTTCAATATGCAGATTTCTTATGCAATAAAATCCTATGCATAAAATCCCAGCAAAATAAACTAAAGATGCCGCAGGACTTTGAAGGACCTAGTTTATACCTAGGCTTACAGAAACACTAAGCTGCTTTAAGTGTTTACATACAGAACTGCTGCATAGTAGCCATTTTGTAGTAAACACTGGCGTGCGTGCTCAAACCAAACCTTACCACAGTGAGATGGTAAAAATTATTTGCATACAATTATTTCGCACCCAAGGTCCTCGCCTGAGAGCTGGGGGTACGCGCCAGGCTGGCCTCCAGCAGCTCACGCGATTTCTTTGTGCAACTGGATTGTTTGTGCCAGCGCTGCAAAACCGCAAATGCAGCTCGGGCTCGGGGCAGCACCGCCGGGGGCGGCTCAGCGGCAGCCCGGGGGGCGACGGGACTCCGGGAGCGCGGCCTCCCGACAGCGCGGCCGCCACCGGCGCTGTGACAGCGGCGGCCGAGCCCGAGGAAACCCCTTTGCGTCACAGCTCCGGCAGCGCGCTCGGAAACGCTTACAGAGCCTTGCCCTCGCCGAGATACGCTGCCTTGTCATACCCAAGCCACCTGCATGGAAAGAGCTCGGCTTCTTTAGAGGTGCGAGCAGCTCGGGGACGACCCCCTAGAGCGTGTCCTCCGACCTCTCCGCTTTCCGCCCCCTCGCCCCGCAGCCCACTCGCCGCGGGTTCTGCAGGCGGGCG